>VZTF01002395.1:604253-625334 GCA_013397755.1 Cnemophilus loriae
CATCTCCATACCCAGCTTCTGGTCCTCAATCCCGCTGCATCCCCACGCCCATGCCCTTGTTCCCACGTCCCCCTGCATCCCTATTCCACGCTGCGATCCTAGGCCCCCCAGGACTCCATGCCCACCCTCTGATCCCCTGGGCCCGGCTCAACTCCTCCAGCTGGCCGCAAGAGGCTGCCCTGGCAGTCCTGCCCGGCTGTGCCGGGAGCGAGGCTGCCCAGAGCCGCCAGTGGCCAGAAAACCTGAGTTTATCTGTGAAACCATCGCTGTTTCCTGCCGGATGCTTTGTTCCCAGCACCAGCCGCTGGCAGCAGGAGCAAGATCCAGCCAGCACAGCCTGGGCAGGCACCAGCCACCCCACAGGAATCGTGTGGGGCTGGGAGAGGCTCTGCACGGCTCTGGAGTAGGCGAGAGGATGGTGGGCTACAGATCTCGCTGGGTTATCCCCAAGTTGGTGGAACCCAGAGCTCAGAGCCTGCGGTGGCTGACCCTCTTCTGTGCTGCGCTGCAGAAGCGGTGGAGACCCCAGCACAGGCCAGGCTGTGTGTGAGGATTATCTCGGGTTTTGCTGAGCTTCAGGAAGCCCTGGCAGGCTGGGGGAGTGCAGTTCCTGTGTGGATCCTGCTTGATTCCTCTGCGGGCTTTCAGCAGCAGGAAGGGAGTGTCCTCACAGGGCAAGTGGCTTTCACAGGTGTCCAGAAATGAACAAGGGCCTCAGATCCAGCTTCAGCAGGCAAGTGCACCAGCCATGACATAACCATGAGCTCAGCGGGCTCTCGATGCGCTCACGCAGGGTGGGGACACTGTCTCTGCCTCCCACTGACGAGCTCGCGCAGGGAATTGGGGCAGGTTTTGCTGTATGTGTGCAGTTGGTGCAGTCAGCGTGTGCCAGGGCCACGGCTGCTCCTGCCCCCTGCCAGCCTTCCCGCGGTGTCACAGCCCTGAGGAAGGCGGTGGTTCACCCTATGGGTGTGTGTATTTCCCCTCCATTCCCTCTTGCAGCACCACCAGCCCCAGCTCTGGCCTGTCTCCCTCCCGTCCTGCACCTGATGCTTGACACTGTTGACCGCAGCACGTGTGACCTGGCACAGCCTGACCCCCCGTGCCCCGCGGGCCAGCCCAGCCCAGCCTTGGGGATGTCCTGCTCCAGCAGCATTCTCATTCTCACTGCCCCCTCCTTTCCCTCTCATCAGGTTTTAATAACCACTCTCTTGCACAATACGGGAAATGGTTGCAACAGCCCGGGGCCTGCTGTCTCGCCAGGGCCGCCAAGGGGCTGCCATGGAGGGGCTGTCCCGACGCTGCTGGGCAAGGGAGGGGGCTGCTGCCAGCTGCAGGGTGTCCTGCAGACCCCCATCGCTCCTGGTGTCTCTCGAGTACCCAGACCCCTCACTCCAGTGCTCAGTGCTGCACTGGGCTGCTCAGCTCTAAACCAGCAGCCACTGAACTCCCTGGTGCCAGCCCCGGCTGCCAACGGATCTCCTGTGACTCTGTCTGAGCTGCAGCCCACGATGTCTGACCTCAAGTCCCGGGATGGGAGCCAGCCCTGGGTGCCCAGATGAGTTCCTGTCCCCAGCCAGGGCAAGGGAGGGTGGTGCTGCTTGGGCGTTGTGTGAGACCGTGGTGTCCCAGCTTTGGTGCAAGGCCAGGGCCACCTGGGGCACGGAGGGCACGTCTGGGGGTTTGCCACAGGCTGGACAACCCGGGAATTGGGTCTGGCCGACGAATGCCCTGACACCGCTCTGGATTAGAAAGGGGATCTCCAGTGTGGTGCTGCCGAATCCCACGTGTGCCTCGCTGCCATGTCCCGGCAGCGGGGGGAAAGCAGGAGGGCTGTTGGTGCTGCCCTGGGGACGTGCGGTGCCGGACCCACGGGATGAGTGGGGAATGGCCACGGCACCTCGGCTCCAGTGTAGGACAGCAAGGAGAAGCCAATTTCGAAGCCGTGCTGGGATGCACAGCAGCCCCGCCTGAGGCACCGGAGAGACGTCACCACCCCGGTGACCTGTCCTGCCACGGCCCCGCGTGTGTGTCCCGGCGGGGCCCGGTGCGGCGGAGCGGCGGGTGCTGCCGGCGCGTCCTCCGTGGGGAGGCAGCAGAACACCGCCGATGGCAGCGCGGCGGCGGCGGCGGGAGGCGCTGGGAGGCGCCGGGAAGCGCTGGAAAGCACTGGGAGGCGCTGGGAGCCGCCGGGAGGCACGAAGCATCGCTGGTCCTGAGCTGCTCTGCTTTGGGCCGCCCCGCATCTCCTCTCCGGTCCCCTGAAACCCTCACCCCCGCCTCCGGGGTGGTGCCGCCCCTGGAATCTGAAAAGTAACTGGAATAAGACAGCGGGACACAAGAACCTGTGGCGGATCAGCACCCAAAATCCTTCTCCCCATCTTCCCAAGGATGCTGCAGCCATGGGGACGCCCGTGCCATGGGGACACCTGGTGCTGTGGCCCCACAGCCGTGAGGCAGGGGGCAAAGTGGCAGCTCAGGGAGACCGCCCGCTCCGAGCCTCACGCAGGGAGCAGAGCTGTGGGGCAGTCAGGCAGGGGCACCCCACAACTCCCCAGTCCGGTGCTCCGGGGGTGGCCGTGCCTGTCTGGAGTGTGTCCCTCTAATCCCAGGGGATCTGCGTGGCCCCGGGCTGACCCATCCTTGCCCATCCCTCAGCAGCTTCTCTGTGGGATGTGGTTCGGTGGGAGAACGTTGACCTTGGGCTGCAGGGGATGGGCAGAGAACGCGGAAGTCGAACCCCACATTTTTCTGCAGTAAGGTTAAGACGTGACTGGTGACAAGCCCCTGTAGGGAAGGTCCCCGATAGCCACAGACACAAGGGCACAGCAGATGCTGGTGGCTGGAGACCCCGCACGGGGCATCGCTCAGGGCTGGTCCCCCCTGGCTGGGCTCAGGGGGGCTGTGGGGGCACAGGGCCAAGCGGAGCAGCAGCGGGGCAGCAGCGGGGCAGCAGCGGGGCAGCCCGGGGGGCGGAACCCTCCCCGATGGCTGAGCAGGGCTGGCGGCCCCTTCCCCAGCTCCGCCGGGCACAGCAGCGGAGGACCCAGCATTTCCTCCGGCATGGGGAGCTGACAGACGGTTTGGGGGGCTACAAATCAGAATTGAAAAGCCGGGGCTGGACAGGCTGTCTGGGAACTCGTAACCTGAGCCCCAGGAAAGGAGGACTCAGGAAAGCGCTTTCAGCAATCATATTCATCATCTTCAGCTCAGGCTCATTAGGCTCGCGGAGCCCAGCCCCGCCACCGCCAACGCCTCCCGCACGCAGATAGAGCCGCCGGCTCAGACAAATAAATGCTTCCAGCTTCCCGGTGGATGCGGCAGGTCAGGGAGCATCTGATGCCAATTACCCGCGGTGTAGGGTTCCCCGGCCAGCCCCGCGCAGCGAGGCGGCTCCTGCGCTCCGACCCTCCCGCCCAGCTCTGCCCCGGCCACAGCCTGCCCGGCCACCTACAAGTCCCCTCCTGCTCCGGGTGGCCCCATGGATCACCCTCTGCTCCCTGCCAGGAGCCGTGAGGGCAACCAAGGGGAGAGTTTCAGCGTTCTGTTACAGGGGGAAGAACAGCCCTGTGCCCCCGCGCTTTGGGCTCCTCCATCCCGGATCAGGGACCAGCACTGGGACTGACCACCCGAGCACTTCAGGGCGTGGTTGAAGGCCACCTCACCGTAGGGCCGTCCCCACCAGCGCTGGGCACCAGCGTGTCACCGCTGTCACTCCCTCCCAGGCTGTCCCCACACACGTGCTCACGACACGGACCCTCCTCCCTGCTCCCTGGCGAAGAGTAGAGGGTGCAGGGATGCCCCGGCTGGTGCAGCAGGTTTGGAGCCATCCTGGCCCAGGCACTGCCCCAGGCACTGGGCAGCCCTTCACCAAGCAGTGGGAAGCGTGCTGGGGCTGTGCAGGGCCGTGTGACAGCAGGTGGGTGCCCTGCACCGCGCCGTGCCCGCTGGGTGCGGGTCCTGTCATATCCCTGGGGCAGCTCATCCCCACCTCAGGCCCTGAGCAAAGGCCAGCTGTGCGAGTCTCTGTCAGATTCAGGTCCAAAATCACAATGGAACTCGGAAACCCATGGGCAGGGCTGGGAAGGGTCCAGGTGTCCATCCCAAGGGGTGATGGCAGCCAGCACAGCCACACAGCCTCGCCAAGCGCGGTGGTGAAATGGGCACAGGCAGCTCTGCTCACCCCGAGGCTCCTGGGGACAGCTGCACGTTCCCACTTCTCCAGCTCGGGCTGGCCTGGATGTCCTTAATTGCCCAAAGGTCGGTGTCCCCGAGCCCGGGGCCACGTGTCGGAGGGACTCCGGGCAGGAACCTGACACGGACACAAGTCATTCGGGATCAACGCTGGGGGTCAGGAAATTACAATGGACACCAACCTAAATATGCTGCACGTCCCCCCAGGTAATCAGGGGCTGGGCCAGATTCCAGCTGACAGCTTAAATGCCTTAATTCCTCAGCCGCTGTGGTTCGAGGGGGTCCCGTGTGCCGTGGGCTTCTCCCAAATAGTCTCTGAGCTGGAGATTTGTCTGTAATTGGAGGCGTGTTGCATTCCCCTGAAAGTAGCCAGGTCCCGCTGGAGGGGGGCTGCGGGAAGGCAGCAATTTCCCTTATGGAATTATTTACCTGATTAGAGAGTTTATTTTATCAAAATTGCTTCAGAATGGGGCTGCTCAGTGTGTCCAGTGCAGGGAGCTCCCTGGTGGGGCTGGCGGCCTGGAGACAGGTAATTTGTGTGGTTAATGGGACTAATCCACCAGGCAATTACACCAATAGATTTCACGGCTGCAAAGTGCTCTGTTCCCATTAATTAAAAATCTGTTAAGAAGATTAGCACGTAAAGGTATCAAAAGAAACCCACGAGTTTCTTTCCTCACAGGCCCCCGCAGGCGAGTGTGGGAGTGCTGGATTGCTCACATTAGCACAAAAATTATTCTTTTAAAGGTAAGGGCTTCACATCCAAAGTAACTGCTGACAGTTTACCCCGACTTCCCTACCAAGAGGTCCTTTATTTTTAATTATAGTTTTTTAAAATTAGCCCTGATTGTTCGTGTGGAG
The DNA here is from genome assembly GCA_013397755.1 of Cnemophilus loriae. Taxonomy (NCBI): domain Eukaryota; kingdom Metazoa; phylum Chordata; class Aves; order Passeriformes; family Corvidae; genus Cnemophilus; species Cnemophilus loriae. The sequence continues at coordinate 609,309 of VZTF01002395.1, forward strand.
TGTTAGCTTAAACATATTTGGAACGTGTGGTTCCCCTGTCTGTGGTAGCACAGGGTGAGCAGGGCAGCCCCCGGCCCAGCCCTGCACCCCAACGTGTGCCCCCACTGCTGGGCTGGTGCTCGGGGCTGCCCAGGAGGGAACAGGGGTCCGAGGGGTCCGAACGCAGCATCCCGTTGGGATGGTCCCACCTGGGCAGGAATGGGGATGGCAGTACCACCATTGGTACCACCACTGGCAGAGCCACCGAACCCGGCTCTGCAGCAGGCACTGGGCTGTGTGGGCACCTCCCCAGCGTGCTGCAGGCACAAGACTCCACCAGTGGCTTCTCTGCGGCAGGAGACTTGTGCCAGCGCCACCTGCACCCCACGGACACCCCGCTCCCATCCCCACAGCACCGCTGCCGGCCAGCCCGGCTCTGCTCAGCCCCTCGCTCGGCCGCTGGTGCCACTCCTGGTCTTTGTCCGCAGCCAGACACGAGCAAAACAAAAGCAAATTCCCCGGCAGCTGAAGGTGCCATTTTTACGGCTGGGCTGAACGAGGAAGTATTTTTTGATCTCTTAAAAATCCTGAATATTATCTGACAGTTTATCTTGTTTCTCGCATCCGTGTCTTTGCAGCAACGCCAGCTCATTTACATGTGTATTGCGCCTGCCTCCACGGGTGCTGAGGTCAATTGAAACTCAAGAAAAGAGGAGAAATTTATGCAAAACTGTTGATTGCATTTGTATGTAATGAAATCATCCAATATTCATCTGACTATAGACTCTAATCTGAAAGGAGAAGTGAAGGACATAAGAGTCACTGGAAAGCAATAATGAGCTTCTGTAGTGATTAAAAAAGCACTTGAGCTTTCTGAAAATCCAGCCAGAAATCGTGTCTAATCAACACGGAATATAGGAGGCAGAGATTACATTGATACATTTTGCAAAGCTCACTGTTGAAAATGTATGCGCGCTGTAAACTCTGACATGCCATCCAGGGTCTGTTGGATACAAATCCGGGCGGCACAATCAGCGCCCGGCTCGTCCCTGGCACAAAGCAATCTTGGTGTCTCTGCTCGATGACTCACAAGGAGCGCAATCACATCTATTTTGAAGAGCAATGTTGTTTTTTAACTACGTCGAGAGCTTCCAGCTTCCTTGGAGTTTTTCCTTCCCTTTGCCTCCGTTTCGCGCGTCCCTCCGGCCACGGGGCTCGGTCCAGGAGCTGGCAGGATCCTGGTGTCTGCCCTGGTCCTTGTCCAGCTGTTTGGATCAGCTTGGAGCATCCTGGTGGAGCTAAGTGTGGCTCTGGGCAGCCTGGGGAGGATGCAGGTCTGTCCCGAGCAGGGGTGTGCACAGGGATGTATTTATGGTGTTGGGAGTGTGACCCCCGGGGACCCCCACCGCTCAGGCCACAGCAGTGCCCGCCAGGTGGGAACCTGCTGGTGCCCCAGACCCACAGGTGCTGCTGGGAGAGGGGTGCCTGCGAGGGCAGCGGGGTGTGGACAGCCCAGGGCACGGCCAGGGGTCCGGCCGTGGCCCTCCCTCACCCTCTGCCCTGCCGAGGCCGAACCATTTGGTGGCTGATGTGGTGTCACTGATACCAACCCACACTAAAGCAGCCCAGCCGCTTTCTGGACCACGTCCCTTCCCCTCCTGGGTTCTTTGGCACAGCTGGAGCTCCTTTCCCACCCGCCAACAGCATCAGCTGCAGCTTCTTATCAGCGCTGGGTGCAATCCAGGCTGGAACCAAGTGAGAGGTTCCTGCTGGTGCCAGGGGAGGAGTGTTTGGAGCAGGCAGACCTTGTGCTGCAGCTCCTGATGTGGAGCAGCAGGTGATTTATGCTGCAAAGGGAAAGTGGGACCTCTCCAGGGCCGCCCTGTGAGCCAGCCGGTGGTGAGTGCCCATCCTCTCTTCTCCTGGGTGGTTCTGTGTGACTGGAAGGTGCTGGGGCCGTGGTTTTTTCTGCTTGTCCGGCAGTGCAAGGTCCCACAAGGAGCAGGATGGACTGTGGGGGCACAGCTCTGCAGGTTCATGGGCTATCTGCCCTGCTTTGGTGGTACCGGGGCTGAGGGCAGTTTCTGTGGGCCCTGTGGCTGCTCGTGGCTGATGCAGGACATGGGGCTGAGGGGGGATGCAGCTAAATGGGCTCCCCAACCACCCAGGCAGCTCCATCCCCAGCCCAGTGCCACGGTAGTTTTACCACAGATTTTATTCCTTGTGAGGTGCAGTGGTAAATATTTGGGAAATTCCTCTGTGCAATGACCCCCTGCAGCTCCACTGCCTGCCTCCACCAGCCCATCCTTCACCAGCCCACTGCCACCACCCCAAGGGCTTGGAGAATGGGAAGAGGCTGGAGGAGCCTCCACGAGCAGCAGCAGTTCTCCACCTGCCCTGGCTTTGTGGAGCTCCCAGCTCAGCAGCTGCTGCTCCTGGGCAGGTATCAGGGAAACCCTCCCAGCCCAGGCTGCTGTGGGGATGCTGAGGCTGCAACAATGGCAAAAAAAAAGGCCAGTTGATAAATGTCAAAAGAAATCCAGTAATCGGCTGAAAGCAATTTCCCGAGCTGTGGAACCGCCCTGGGCTCGCCATCTTCCTTTATTCATTTATCATGGTAAGGGCTTTGGCCAAAATACACAAAGCAGAGAAATTGTTGACATGTGGGGCCCTAGCAGAGCAAATCCTTCATCCTCCTCCCCCTTCCTGCGGCACACAAACTAACTTTTGGGGAGTTGTTTATTTAAGGAGTGCAGAGCACTCGGTGCTCTTTGAACCCAAATGCCTTGGGAACAGGGCTGGGGGGCTGCCACCACCCTCCTGCTCCTGCCACCACGAGGCCGTTTGCTGCTCTCGGGAAGTACCTGCTCACAGCGAGGAGCTGAGCTGTGTCATGGGCTCAGGACCTGCTCTGCTTGTACCTCCTCCAGCCGCTGAACTGTGGTGCCACAGACTGACACAGGCGTTTAGTAAACGGCTGGGGAGGCAGATGCTGCTTTTGAGAAGTTCCTGTGTTGGCTCCAGGTCTTCTCAGTCCTGGCTAAAGCAGCCGTGCTGACAGCACCGGTTTCAGTTCTCCCCCCGCAGAGCTCCCACCCCACCCCACCCTGTGCTGAGCTCCCTCATCCCTTCCCTCTCTGCTGGCAGCTGCCAGCCAGGGAACGGGGCAAATGCTTGCTTTGGAGCATGTGAACCCAAGGGAACACACCAACCACGACCTGGCTGTTGCGAGGCTGCTCCTCCACACCTCGTTTTGACTTTATTTCAAGCAAAAAATAAATGCTGAGGTTTGCAGCGGGACAGGCAGGTTCCTCTCGTGCGTGCTCCTGGCTCCAGGGGGCTGAGGGTGCGGGGCACAAATGGGGCATGAGCTGAGCAGGGCAGTCCTTCCTCTGTGCCTCCAGCAGTTTCCAGTTCTTTCCTGATATTTTATTTTTGATCTCAGTTCACCCAGTTCTGTTCCCACCTGGACTAAGGACAAGCAAGGAGAGCTCCCCCCTCCCTCCAAGGTGGGCAATGGGAGCAGCCAAGGCACAGAGCTGCTCGAGCTGCCCCTGCCCACCCCTGAGGCTGCTGCCCCCAGGCAGGGGGGGTGCTGGGGCATGTGGCAGTCCATTCCTGCTCGAGGGGGAGTGTGGCCATTGGGATGGTGTTTATCCAAGCAGCTCCTTGGTCTTTGCTGCCAGCAGCTTGTCCATCTCTGTGGCAGCCTCATCTGCCATTTGTTGGATCTGTGGCAAGACAGTACAAATCAGAGTCCTGTGTGAGGTGATGCCACAGCTTAAAGGGAAAGGAGTGACTGAATCACCCTTTGGAACAAAGCTTAAAGTCCCAATAAAACCCCAGTAGTGCTGGGGCAATAACTGGCTCTTCCTGGGGGTTCCCAGCAGCCCTCAGGGAATCTGTGCCAGGGTGGCACACGGACTCTGAGAGCAGGGACAGGTCAAAGGCTCTGAAAAGAGATGCCCACACAAACTCCTGGCTGAGCTGCACAAGTGGCTTGGCCAGGTTTAACAGAGAGACTCAGGGCAGGGCAGGGGCAGAGACCTGCTGGTGCTGGCACCAGGGAAGAGGGGCTATTACCTCCTGCAGCACTACAGGAACACACAGGTATCCAGCGCTCGTGCCAGGAATTCACACATCACATAACAATCCGTTTATTTCTTGTACAAAGAAATAAAATGGTGATTGTTCAAGCCCTGCCCAGGGATCAGCTCTCTTGGTAACAGGAGATGGACGTGGCCAGTGTGCAAAAGGGATGAAAACGTGCAGGCAGGTAGAGACTGCAGCACACCAGGGATTATGCACTGGTTTCACAGGATTAAGGTCTGACAATGACCTTTGCTCATGATGAAAAATTTGGGTACAAGAAAAAAATTCCACTGGAGATGTTACCTCTGCCAGTGCAGAAAACCATCTGTCTGCTCTGGGAGAGCTGCTTCCCGGCAGGATTCGGTTACAATGGCATGGCCATTTTTCCTGCTTGCACAAACGCTCTGTATATCGATGTTTATTTTTGTGAGCACACAGAGAACTGTCCCGGAGCATTTGCGATGTATCTAACTTTAGCTGCTAATAAACAAACAGCTAAGAAGTAATGGCCTGCCTTCAGAGGCATCAATTCAGCAGAACACTTAGGTTTGTGCCTGAGTTTATGCCCAAGTAATTGACTTTAGTGACATCTGCTCTTAGGGAATTAGGCATGTGCTTAAGTATTTTCCTGAATTGGAGCCAAAAACTCTGAACAGAGATAATCTTGCAAGCCTTTTCATTAACAACAACTGGAGCAATGCTCATTAACACCAGTTTGCAGTGGCCAGGCACTGCAGGAGTGCTGGTACAGCCATGGTTGTGGATTGCTTTGCTCCCTGAATTCTGCTGGTTTGTGCAACCATCCCTCGTAGTACAAAACCTTTTGGGGAATTTTTTTCCCTATGTCAGCTTACAACGGTTCATATCCTAAATCTGGCTTTGAGATTGAAGCCCCAGTTCTGACAAAGAAAAAGCAGATACAAATGTCATTGCCAACTCAAAAAATTCAGCCCAGGGCTGCCCATTGCCCTGCCAGGTTCTCAGTTCTGGGGACTGTCAGCAAGGGCTGGGACAAACACACCACTGAGCTGTGAGACACCTTCGTGTGGCAGAAGGAAAGAAAAATTACCTGCTTTTCTAGCAGCCAGATGGTATCTTCTGACACTTTGTTCTTGAACTTCTTTACTTGGGTGATGCTTTTGCTTCGCACCTTTCTCAGGGCCTCTTTGGATTTGTTGGTGGACTGCTTGGCCAGCTTGGCCAGGCTCTCCCTGTGCTCTCTTGTGACCCTAGGAGAGAGGAGAGGAAAAACAGCGTCATGTGTAGCACAGCCAGATTTATTTTCTGTGAAGGACTCTGGGTAAATGAGTGATCCTCTCCAACTGGTGCTGTCCTGCCCAGGGACACACAAAAGCTGCTGGTTTTAGATGGAGCTAGCTCTGTGTGGAGACACTGTGTCTCAGGGCAGAGGGACTGAACAGCTCAGGGCACGTTTTTATTCTGCTCTGGTCCACCTGAGAAAATCTGCCAGCTCTGCACAGCATTCCAGGGAAGCAAGTCTTGAGTCTAGAATGGAAAATTTCCAGCCCAGCCCTAAGCTGGGGATCTTGGACTGAATCTTGCTTTACAGTTGTTGCTGCAGTGCCTGAAAGTCATCTTGAAATGTTCAGACTTTCCTTACTTCCTGCTGCCAAAGCATGTGTGGGAAAGAGGAAAAATCCAGCTCCAGACCTGAAAGATGGAACTGAAAAGTGTCATCCTAAAAAGCACAATCCTACAAAGCCAGAATGAAATGTCTGCTCCTGAAACTTGGATTTGTCTCCGGGCAGCTGAAGAGCCTGAATTGCCTGAATTAGGTACCTGGAAGCTGCAGAGCTTTTCTTTCACTCAATCTCATTCCAGCTCACCATGACCAAGATTTCCCTCCAAAGTGATATGAACACCTGGGTTGACAAGAGGATGCTGCTGGACGTGGTAAGCCACAGGTAACTGAGCCCAGGAGAACTTCAGGTGAACCTTCCCCCTGATGTGGGGCCAGTTACTGCTGTGGTAACACAAAAAAACGTTCAACTTTCTATCCCAAACGAAAAACCGGTGATGAGGGGGTCTGGCCATCAGAAAGGCTCAGGAATCCTGATGTGGCCCCTCAGCTCCAGTCATGCTCCAGCACCTACAGCTGACCACTGTCAAGTACCAGTGCTCAACAATAATATTTTAATTATTTTCATAGCTCTTGGAGTTTCCAGACTGCCTGGAGAAGGAAAAACCTCGGTGCACTCCCTCAGACTCACTAGCAGGAGAAAGCGTGGGGGTGATGCTGCAAAATAAACATTTCACAGGAGTATTTAGAAATTGGCTGCAGCAGCCTGGGTCACCAAAACCCTGGGGCCAGGACTTTCCACAGAGAGCTCAGGAAGTGTGGGGTGAGTGTCCCGGGGCTCTGCCCCACAGTGGGTGTGGGTTATGGGGGCTCTGGGGGCACAGTCAGACCCTCAGCCTGCCCCCACAGCCAGGTCTCTGGCAGCAGTGTCTGCAGAGGCACTGGCCTCCCACCAGCCATCCCTGTTTCACAGTGCCAGAGGGAAGAGGCTTCCCAGAACCAGTTAGTGTTTACAGGAATTCGGGATCGCCAGGAAAGCCGGCAGACCCAGAGAGCAGCGCCCCAGCCCTGGCACCCAGGGCACCCCGGCCTGTCCCCTCCCTGCCGAGGGACTGTGGAGGGAGGTGGCCAGGGAATGTCACATGGAATCTCAGACTATCCTGAGCTGGAAGAGTCCAACTCCCAGCCCTGCACGGGACAATCCCAACAATCCCACCCTGTGCCTGGGAGCATTGTCCAAACGCTCCTGGAGCTCTGGCAGCCCTGGGGCCGTGCCCATTCCCTGGGGAGCCCGGGCAGTGCCCAGCACCCTCTGGGGGAAGAACCTTTCCCTGATCTCCAGCCTAACTCATCACATGTGGCAGGAGGCTTCTGGTCAGCACAGGCTCGAGCCTGGCCCCAGTGCCTGACCAGGAGGGATCCTCGTGGTTCCCCTGCATCCCGACATCGCCACCGCCGGGGCTTCTCACGTCCAACCTCCCCAGGCAGAGCCCCGCGGCACAGCTGGAACCCCCAGAGCCGGCTCACAGGCACAGGTCTGCGGGAGGCCACATTCTCAGGCAGCTTTTTGGGGGGGCGTGGAGTCAATGCTGGCTGCTCAGCCTGGAGGAGGGCGCTGGGAATCTCTCCCATGTCCTGCCGGGTGGGAGGGAGCCGCTCGGCAGCGGGGCTGCTCAGCTGTGGGAGCCCGAGCTCGGCGTTCCGCGCTGCGCCGAGGGTATCGCTCGCCTGCCCGGGGCTGCCGAGCCTTGAAGGAAATGTTTTTGTTTATGCAGCGCTGCCAGATTTCCTCTGCTTCTTGGCACTGGGTCACAGCTTTCATGCCTCCTTGTCTGTCTTTATTAACACCAATTTCTTTTTATCACCGCGCAGTGCCGGGGAGTTTCTCAGCGGGTTTTATGTTCCAGCCAGACTGTGTGTAAATTCTCAGCAATGCTACCAACAATGCCAGAAACGGACGCTTTTCCAAGCAGATGCTGTTTCTGGTTAAGGAATCCATCAACGCGAGCCAGGCCCGAGGTTTCTAAGGACAGTTGTTTTAATCCTGCCCTGAGATCTGGGACTTTTAAGCTGTTCTTAGGTATGTTTTCTTTTCTGTCTAGTAACCATTGTCCCTACCCCCTCTAAAAGCCAAAACAAAGTGTGAAGTGAACTTGGGGAAAGGGTGTCAGATGGGGAATGAGGACAAGGTCCCACCCAGCTGCCCTCTCCTGCAGCCCATGGAGCGGCAGGGTCAATCCCTGCCACTTCCCCAGGGACTTGTCCTGCCCGGACCAAGGCAAAGCCTGCTGAGTGACATGTCAGGGGGGTCACAACACACACCACCCCACGAGGAAAATCTTATTTTCTGCCTGCCCCAGGGGTTCAAGCCCTGCAGCCCTCCATGTCCCACCCCTGCGTGTGGCACAGCAGACCCTCAGAGAGGACGACCCGGCTCGGCTCAACACAAGACACTTCTCCGGGTAAGAGCGATTTCTGTACCTCCAGCACCAGGAATTTCCTGTGCAGGAGAGGGAGCAGTTAAAGGAAAGCAGGCTAAACTAAACACTCTGCATTCATAATTGCAGATAAACACAGGCTGCAACATTTATTGCTCAATAAAACGCAAGCGAGAGGCTCCTGATGATGAGCAGGAGCAGCTCGGAACAGCTTTGGGCTGTTTTCAAGTGAATTTTTTTGGTCCTTTCTCCCCATAATAGGTATCTTTACATATTTCTTAAAAGGGCAAAGGGGAAAAAAAAGGCTCACAATGAGTCATTAAACTTTCAAATGAGTCATCTGGCTTTCAGTAAAGCATGTGTAAAAATATTACTGATTTACAAACAATATCCAGTGTAACACAATGGGTCCAAAAAAGACGAATCTAAAAATGAGGCAATACCATAAAAGACACAAGGTCAGGTCAAATTCGGCCAAGAGATCAACCAATACAAACGTTCCCATGGTTGGTTTTCTTATTTTCTTTTTTTAAAAGTTTTTATTTTTAAACCCTCGGAGGCTGTTTTTTATAAAAATAAATATTGCCTTTGCAGTGTAGCCACACAAACAGGAGAATGCCTTGGGGAGCAGAGGGATCCTGGCAGGCAGCAGAAGTAAACACCAATGACACAACTGTATTTTTTCTGTTAAAACTGCATTGCAAAAGCTAAACTGACAGAATAAATACTGAAAAGCAAACTCCATTTTTAAATGCTCTGTTGAAACACTCTGGAGCACAGCTGGACCTGCACAAGGCAAAATATGGCATGTGTGTCCAGCTGACAGGCCAGTCTAAAGAGTGGTTTTAATAACAGGTAAAGAAAATTCGGATTTGGTTTTATTTTTACTCCCTTCATGAAAGAACCAAAGTCTGCAGAAGCAATATTAATACTGTCTCTTCATTTCTGATTTGTTGCTTATTTTGCACACCTGACGTAATTTTGCAATTTCACTGCACCTGTCTGTCATACATTCTTTCGTGAACTGCTGGAAATAATGCAAAACTTTTTAAAAATTTTTAGAAGTAAATAAGGGATATAATTACTTCTGCCCTGCCTTTTTTATTAGGGGGTTTTAAAAGGCTGGAACTGTCTGCTTGCCTTTTTGGTAAGTGGCTGAAACCCCCACAGCCCCAGGCACTGAGCTAGAGAGCAAAAGGGGCTGGAGGTGCCAGGGAGGGCGGACCCCCAGGGCACACCTCCCAAACCAAATCCTTAACTCGGGACTTCCCAGGCTCCCCAGCAGCCAGGAAGGGACCAGGAGCTGCACCCCTGACACAGGAGAGGAACGGAGGAGCACACGAGGCAGAGCCTCCCTGAGAAGAGAAGACTTGTTTTTGGCTCTGCAGCACCACAGAAGATAGCGACAGACCTACACATTTGTTTAAAAACACGGTATTTTGTTAAAGCTTGGGATTTGCAGTTTTGGAGTTTCCTCCCCTGCAATTCGTATTCAAGGATGACCCAAGTGCCCATTAACAATCAAACCACTGTGCAGCAACCCGGGAGCCTCAGCAATTACAAAGATAATGGTGCCCTCCTCCTCTCCTGAGGAATGGGGGAAGGGCAGGGAGCACAGGGAAAGAAAATCAGCAAATAGAATGATAATGTCACTCCCTCTCACCGACAGCAACGGAAAGCTGCAATTAGACTTCTCTGATCAAAATGCTGGGTAAAATTCCACGGAATTTTTAAAGGAGATTTACAGCACAAGAAATACCTGGTTCATCTTTACCAAGAAGGCACCTGCCTGTGCAGGGGGTCTGTGCACACCCTGTGTGGGAGCTGTTTGTCTTTCCCATGGTGTGAAACCATGTCCAGGTACACCTGCCCAGGGTATTCAGATGCTCCATAAGGTCTGAGCACCCACAGGAACTCGTGAGTTTTCCTTGTGCCACCCAGCCCTGGGCCAGGCTCTGTGTGTGCCAGCGGGCAGAGCTGCTGGGAGCTCTCTAAATTCATCTGAACTGACCCTCTTTCCCAGCAGAGCCAGGATCACTTCTCCTGATCCAAACTGAACCATGGAAGCAGCAGCACCTCCTGCCTTGTCCAAAGGCTGGGAGATACTTGTGATGGGTAAGTGAAGTGATGCTCAGCCCTTGACCAGTGGCAATTTGCTTTTCCAGCCCTATACCGAATTTTCCACACAGCCACCAGTTACACACTTTGTATTACACAAAAGTGTGAGCAGATTTTTCTGTCAAAGCTGTAATTTCCTGCCTCTCACTTTCATCAGTTCCTTTTAGTGCTCTCTGCAGCAAGGTGCTACTCTCCCCTAACACTACTGGTTCACCACTGCTGTTCAATGCTGGTGTAATTCCAGGAATTTAGAACAGAGCAGCAAAGAAATCAGCCCCTGAATTAAAGCAATACAGTTTCAAAAGCCTTTGGCTCTCTCTTTCAAAGTGCTGCAGCCAGCTAGGACCAAGCTTCCTCTGCAGAGGGAAGATTAAAAATAAGGCCAATCATCAGATGCCAAGATGTGGTGACTTAGAGCTCAGACACGTGGAAGGTTTCACAAGATGCTTCTAAGGGCTCAGATTCTTCCCCGAACCTGAACTACAGCTCTTTGGAAAGCAGCTGCATGGGGATATACAGCAATCATGCATGTTTACCCTCTGAAGGGCACTCACTGCAACCTTCTGTGTTATCCTGCAGGATGATGAGCTCGGGCATCGATACTCACTTGGGCACTGGCACCCGAATCATCGTCCCGTCCACCTCTGGGTTCAGGTTCATGCCACTCTCCCTTATAGCCTTGGCAGCTGCAGCTGTGCTCTGTAAAACAGATCAAAAGGTAAAGGGAATTAGGAAATAATCATTCCCATATGCCAGAACTCTGTCAATAGTTGGCAATCCATCTCCATGGAACATGGAAACATTTACTTCTGTTACCAGTAAGATCAGGAAGTTACATTGGTGCAGAGAGCTTTGATCAAACCGAATGGGAAACTACGGCCGCTCGTACTGGGGTGGGGGGCACGGAGGGGGGAGAGGGGAAGGCAAGCAACAACAAAAGAAAACTGTTTTGCTTCTTTGAAACTATTTGAATGGTTTGAGGCAACGCAGAGTGAAACCGCAATAAATTCCCAAGGCAGGGCCTGACTGTGGCAAAGGAGATGAAAGATTCTGAGCATTTAAAAATTCCAGTTGAATGTTTCCCCCTAGAAATTGCCCAGTGCCGATTCTGAAACCTTAATGAACTTAACCACTTCAGCACTACAACCTGACCACGGGACAGCAGGGCAGTAGCCGATGGCTGAGAACCAGTGCCCGTGCCCAGCACTGTTTATTTTACAGCTTATTACTGAGGATTAACTTCTCAAAACTCCCCCGCTGCTGGCTGACACTCTGCTCCGCTTACAAGGTGGGGTGGCAGCTTTGCTTGGTGACTGAAAGGTGATTAAAAGGCTTCACCCCCATCACAGGGTGCGGGTGCACCTCTACAGAGTGCCAGGCTTTGGGGTTAAAGCACAGTTTGACTGGAAGCTGCTGCAGGGCTTTGCCAGGTCACTTCATTCTCGACTCTGACAAGCCCCAGGAGTCTGTTTCCCTGTGGCACTCACGTTTCCTACCAGGCACGATGCTATTTCTGATACTCTTTGCCATCATTAACTTTAGCTCCAGGCTGCTGCAGTATTTATGTAGCTCAGACTGTATTTATAAAGCTCAGCTTTCGCCAACTGAGGCACAAACTAAAGCTCTGCAGATCTGTTCAGGTCCCTGATGTGTGACATCACTGAATGAAATGAATGCTCTGCTGGTGTTCTGTTGGAGACAACTGCTGTCCCCTGAAACTCCAAGGGCAGAGAAAATGCAACCAAAATGATCTCAGCATGTTAGGAATGTAAATGTGTTATTCCATGGACAGCGCTCGTTCTGCAGGAATGAAATGCTCAGTAAAAACTGGGTTGTTTAAATAGATATTGGAGGAGATATAAGAGGAAAATAATGAGAAAAGGGAAAATATTGCAATATTGCTCCCATCCTCTTGCAGCCTGTGAAAAAATAACTATACTTAAAACACCAGTGTTGTTTGGTTTTATAACTCTTGGGAAAACAGACTTTGGCTCTGCAAGTCCTTTTCTATGATTATTTTCTCTCTCAGACTCTTCAGGCAATTTTATTTGCTTCTCAGTGTCATGAAGTACTGACTGTGTCCTGTAAATAATGCCATCAAGTGATCGTGTCTGTAATGGTTTTAGTTCAGTATATCACAAAACAGGTATGGGTATAAAGCAACTGTAGTGAGAGAAATGGTTCAAGTGGTCCTTTGGCTTCGAAAGCAAATGTAAGCAATGCTATCTGAGGATATTTAATTTCTCACATGCCCATTTCTCAGCCTGAGCTCCTGCTTGGACATGGGATAAGCCACGGAGGGACTTCCCTGGCGCTCTCAGCACCGACACTCTGCAGGACCTCGCTGATGAGGGGCCTCCATTCTTCAGAGCCTTTATACACACGGGATACACTTTAAGAAACACTTAGGCATCAAGTGCCTTACACTGACCTCCTCTGAGACTTTGCTGACTTAATTAATTGGGGAAAGCCTTCGCAAAATAAATAGAGATAAGCCCTGGCAAGGCTCCAGCCCTGGAGCGGGATGAATCGTTAACCTTGCGCTCGCTCCTGCTCCCGCGTGCCCGGCTCTGTCGGTGGGATCTGCTGCAGGGCACCACAAGGGCTTGATCCCAAGCTGGGATTTGGATTTGCTGCCTCTTTTAGGGGCAGGTCTAAGGCTCCTGCAGAAAATTAAAAGAACTTGTCTCTCACAGAAGATAAACCAGAGCCCCTAATTTGGGTTCTGACCTGGAGGTGCTGCCAAGGGAGGAGCTGGTCAAGCTCAGCAGTGCCCGAGTCGAGCTGTGTGACAGCACGAGCCAGCTCAGTCCCACCAGGGAAGCTGCTCAGAAGCTCACAGGCTCCATCAGCAGCTTCTCCCATGAACTCTCAGGGGCATCACCAGCCCTGGTGATACATAAGCACGTTTCAGAGGTGTCTGATGAAGTCCCCAGCACAAATTCCAACTACACGTCTGGTTCTGTGCAAGGCCACGTCTTGACAAGGAACTGAAATTAACACAACGGGGCTGATACAGCATTGCAGCCAGGTGTGCAGTTCAGGTGAGTGTGTGTGTGCTCAGGACTTGCCATAAATGCATGGGAAATGGGGAGGGCTGGAAGGGCACAGAGAATCCTGGCACTGGTCCGTGATGCTTCGTGTTGTTTTGCAGATCCAGCTGAGGGGAGAGCGCCTGCAAAGCAAACCCCTGTAACTGGCACTCCTTGGATACGACCCTGAGAGCAACCACAGCACTCAGTAACTCTCCTCTGACCCTGTGCTGCTGCAGGTGAGCTGCTCTGGGAGCCACGTGGGGCTGGGGAGTTGCTGTCAGCAGCAAAATGCCCCTTCTGGTCTGTGTCAGCACAAAGTGACACAGCCCAGCCCGAGCCTGCAGGCCTGCCACGTTTGACTGATTTTGCCTAAACGCTCCTTTGCTCAGCATCAACCTGTTTGTTCCTGTGGCAATTATCTCCCCTCCCAACGTGTCCTTACCTCTGGAAAATTGGTCATGTTCACTATCATGAGCTGCGGTGACTTCTGCGAGATCTGCCCCAGCTGGTTCAGCGGAAACCTCCCATCTTTTGTCATCACGGTTATGTGATCCAGGGCCCCTCAAAAGAACCAGACACAGGGAGGTTCAGTGTGATAGAACTGTGCGGGGATGTGAAGAAAAACGCGTCCACGCCCTCCCTCTTCCCTTCTGCCACGCAAAATACAGAGGTTACAAAGGAAAAATCGGTGTTCATTCAGACTTCAGGTGCTGTTTGTGTTCAGGCATCCCCTGCGTATTCACGAGCTAAATATTTCAAAGTACAAAAACATGGAAACAAAACTCTTGTTTGTTTTTGCTACCAGAATAGGAAAGCTAAGCAGGATTGTTAAGAATTAAAGGTAAATGGTTATTTTTTAATTATTACAACTTAAAATCAAAACGTTGCTATAAAAATCAAGACAAATATTGTCTTTAACTTCCCAGTGCTCTCTTAAACCTCTCTTTTTTTTCCCAGGCCCCCAGAGGGGTGTTGTATACTGCCTAATTTAAAGTATTCCGTTTCTCCCTGAGCTACTCTTAATCTGCTCTCTACTTTCTGCTGCAAAATGTTAACAGGCCAAAAGGCACATGGGACAGGAGGTACTCTATCAGGGCAATTAAAAAAAAATACCTATGGTTAAAATAAATAGTTAAGAGACTGAGCTACGCTTTCCAGCTCCATTAAACCCAGAAGCGCCCCTGCCAGAGCTGGGGTGGTGAATGATTCAAATTTGGTCATTGTTTAATGTTAAATTTTATCCCTGAAACTTGATACACCTACAAATGCGTATGTTCTGAGTGTTATAGTAACTGCAGCTTAGTCAAACACATTCACATCTCTTCCTAAAACACAAAATCCACGAAGTGAACGAGGCTTGTACAGGCCACTGCCCACAAAGATGCACAGCAGAAGAAGGTTTGTATATGCCAGGCACCAGCCCAATGGCAATTTCCAAAAGGCTAATTTAATGGCAATTGGATCTTTCCTGCCCTACTGCACCATTAGCTGACAACCTGCTTCTCCATCACATCTGCAAACAGTTCAGTTAGACACTTTTGACATCTCCCACTTAAAAAAGCTATTTCCAGGAAGCTATTAAGAAAAATGGATTCTTCCTGGTCAAGCTCAGGGTGAAGAAAGCCTCTAGCTGGGGATGTCAGGGTTGTAGGAACTGGAGGCCCAGCGGATAACTCCAGGAGAAGAAAATAAATTTTGAAAAAATCTGAGCATCTTTTGAAAAAACCTGTCCATTACTCGGATTTGTATCCTTATTTACAGGCTACAGAGCATCACACAAGGAAGTCACCAACCTGGTGAGGTTCTAACATTGAGATTTCTGCTGAAATCTTCTTTGAGAGCTTCTATGACTGCCTGCATGTCTTCACTGGTTTCCTCCAAATTGATAATATCTTCAACTAGGGCAGCACTGATATTCACTTTGGCTTGACTCTGCCCTTTACCTTTAGCTGCAGATTACACAAAAAAAAAAAGTTTCTATTTCTGACAAGTTAGTTAGAAAGCAGAAAGAAGATATTAAAGTCCTGGTCAGATTTAGAATTGAGTCTAAAATAAACTGAAGTAAAACCAAAGTAACTGTATTTTTTAATGAGTAAAGAGCTCACCACTTGAGCGCACCAGCCAAAATAAATAAATACATAAAAATATATAAATATTGAGAGAGAGGTTGCAAAACCGTGAAAAAAGCTGCTGTTTTTACCTTTTTTGGTAGCCAGCTGTCTGCTCAGCAGCATCTGCTGGGCACACTGCCCGCAGCCCTCCAGGAGCGGGGCCGGGCAGCCTCTGGGAGCCCGGGGCAGCCCCCTGGTCACGGCAAACGAGGAACGCTGCAGCAGGGACGGGAGGGGACGGAGGCACCTCAGCGCCAGAGCCATTGCTCACAGCTCCCCTCTGACCCACCTGGAAAAGAGAAAGGCAGGGGGGCTGCCGGCCGTGCTAAAACCAAACAGATCCAGGTCTTAGTGGCGGCTGTGGGGGCAAGGCGACGGCTCAGTGATGCGGGCAGAGGTCTGGGGGTGTGCAGAGGCCAACGGGCACACGCAGTGAGAAGGGCTCGGTGGCTGCCAGCCCGGGCCCGCGGCACCAGCAGCGCCTTTGCACATCTGTCCAGATGGGCCTGACACAAAACCCGCGGCTGCGGAGCACGAACGGCTCAGCGCGCTGCCGGCTGTGCGCGCATCAGCCGCGCTGAAACTGTGATTTCTGCCTCACGAGGTGTGACACCCGCACATTCACGGGGTTCATTCCAGCCCGGGCCGTTCGGGGCTCCGGGGAGCTTTTGCAGCTGC
Source organism: Cnemophilus loriae (assembly GCA_013397755.1). Taxonomy (NCBI): domain Eukaryota; kingdom Metazoa; phylum Chordata; class Aves; order Passeriformes; family Corvidae; genus Cnemophilus; species Cnemophilus loriae. The sequence goes on from VZTF01002395.1 coordinate 625,300, forward strand.
GGATCTGCTGCGCTCGGAGCTGCGGCAACACACAC
>VZTF01002395.1:646468-671712 GCA_013397755.1 Cnemophilus loriae
AGCAGTAATACTGAAATGCAGAAATCAAACCAAGGCCATGCCTGGCACCTCATGTCAGACACTGGCCTGGGGTTTCAGGGCAGTGGAGGCCACATCTGCTCCTCCCTGTGAACCACCTGCCCTTGGCCATCAGCATCCTGACAGGAATGGGGGTTTTCACACAATCACCTGGTGAGGGGATCCTGGCTGTCTTGCTGCCTCCTCACTGCGCTGAGCTACCTTCCAGCATAGCTCACTCCAGCGCAGTCATCATCCTCTCACAGTGAGGAGACCTCCTCCACGGGGGAAAAAGCAGATGTGTGCGCCTGTACGTGTGAGGAGAACACACATGGTTCGATTTATGGCAGCGGGAGAGAACCAGCTCTGACACAGTTTCCATCCGAGTCTCACGCTGGCTGTTATCAAAATAAAAAACCCACGGGCTGGCTTGGAAGCTGATTCGCGGCGCTGCGTCACCTCAGCCCCTCGGCCGTGTCTGGTGCCGCAGGGCTGCAGTGAGTTACACCCCACTGCTGCCCACACCGCTGCCGCTGCCACGGCAAAAGGCACCGCTGGGGCGGCTCCACTGCACCTCTCTGTGAACGGGTATTGTGGGAGCTGGGGTGGTCGGGGTGAGTAGTGGGGTCGGCAGCAGTGCCTGCATCCCAGCATCGTGCTGCCCGCCCTCCCCTGCCCGCTTTCCCCTGCCTGCCCTCCCCTNGCGGCAGCTCTCCACCGGCGAGGAGTTCGGCCTGGTGGAGGAGAAGGTGCTGTGCCGGATCCACTACGACACCATGATAGAGAACCTCAAGCGAGCGGCAGAGAACGGTACGGAGCGCCAGCGGCCGCGGCCTGGCGCCGGGCACTGCGCAGGGTGTCACTGTCCCCCGCGCTGACCCTTAGCACAGGGTGGTGGGGTTGGTTCTATCGTTGCCAAAAAGGGGTGATGGGTGGCCCTGGGGGGGGTTGAGCACAAGGCCCTGGGTTGGCAGAGGGCTCACGGGGTGGCCAATGTGCTGGCAGCACCTGCAGCTCGTGGCAGACCTGTGTGCCCTTGGCAATGCCAGGACAAGTGCCTGGTCCCGCACGGCCCCGCGTGCAGTGCGTGAGGAAGTCGCTGGGATTTTGAGGCTGTGAGTCATAAATGTAGAAGGTGGGACTGGTGATTCGACAAAACCTTCCCATCATTTTCCACTCACCCTGCCCATCCGGGGTCATGCCACTCCCAGCTGGACAGCGCTGCGCCACGGCCAGGCAGCCAATCGGGTCAGGGACACCGAGGTCACGCAGCACTGCAGCTCCTGTCCCTTCCTCATCCTCCTGCATGGCAGTGCCCAGAGAGATGCTCAGAGGAACAAATTTGTGGGGTTAGTCCAGACTGGAGTGCAGGGAGGCCGGGCAGTGCCAGGGCCTGTCCTGTGGTGGAAAGTACTTCGGCACATGGTGGGCACGGGGAGCGACACGCCATGTCCCAGCCTGTGCAGCATATGGAAACCATTAACAACCTGACAGGAAAATAATATGTTTCTGTTTACTGCGTTTGAGTAAGAGGATGAAAACAGAGTGCCCGGTTGGGTCGGGAGGGTCCTGGCTTGGGATGTGGCTCACAGCATGTTGGTCCATATGGTCAGCTGCTGCGGGGGCGTGAGGGAGGTGATAGGGAGCAAGGATGGAGGGGGAGAAGCCACGTGTCCCGGGGGAGCAGAAGGGTGTGAGGATAGCAGGGTCTGGCACTGGGGAGTCCTGCAGAACTGTTGCCTTAGCTGGGGGCTGGGATGGTGGGTTTGCTGCTGCTGCTCAGAACAACCTGCTGGCGTGGGCTGAGCACCAGTGTTGGGCAGTGCTGGGGCACCTGGTGAGTGTCAGGTGTCAGTACCTGTGTCCAAGGGGTTTTGAGAAGGGGGTGGGATCACTTTAGAGAGCTGTAGCTGCTGTGGAGTTGGAGGGCCACACTCCCCCCTCCAGTAATTACCCAGCAATTTCTTCTGCACATGAGGTTTTACATACAAGAAAAATAAACAGATGTTGCTGAAGTCAGAGTCCCATTCATCATTCGAAAAGAACAAGTCAAACTATATGAGAAAGTCCTTCAACTCAAGCCAAGACAATCACAGCCTGGTCCAGCTTGTGGAGCGATCGCCGGGCTGTGCAGGCGCATCCTGGGAGCGGGGCGAGCGCCAGCCCTGCTCAGCTGCCCTCCCTCACCCATCCTCCCTCGCCCATCCCTCAGCGGTGCTTCACCTACACTGCCGAGAGCAGCCAGGCGTGGCACGGGCTGCAGCAGCGCCCCAGCGAGGAGCGAGGCTCTGGCCATCCTCCCTGGAGGCTGCGCAGCAGCGTGAGCACGGCTGGGCTCGCCCCGACACTGCGCTGGGCAAGGGGGAGGTCAGTGCCCCCCTCAGTGTGGCTGCTGCTCAGGGCACGGCCACCCCAAGGCCATGGGCATGGTGCTGCTCCTGCTGCTGCTCTGGGACCCGGGAGGAAGAGAAGGTCGGGGTGCAGGGACAATTTGGGGATGTGGAAAGGAGCCCACCGAAATGCTCTGAGCAAATGAAAGGACTGATGGAGGCTGCACCCACAAGGGAAAACAGGGTCATAGGGAGCAGCAAGGGGCAGGAGTGATGGATGTTGGTGAGCCTGGCAGAGACAGGGTCTCTTCTGAGCCACTCGCTGGAGAATGTGGTCAAGTGGTGACTGTGAGTCAGGGCCAGTGGGACATCAGTGCTTGCCCTCATACACCACCTTGACCCTCTTCCTGCTGCTGTCTCCCCTTATTCCCTGTGGCTTCCACCACTTGCTGCATTTTTCTTAATTCAGCAGTAAACTCTTGGGGAATGGTGGTTTCTCCTCCCCTGTGTGAGGAGGGGCTCAGCAGCCCAGGGCAGCTCCTGAGTGGCAGTGCTGGCTCCACTCTTTCTGCTCTCACTGCAGCAAGGGATGCTCTGGGTGTCCCTGGTGTGATCTGGGTGTGATGCCAGGGGTGCTGTCCCTCAGCTGAGCGGATGCTCTGGGTGTCCCACGCTGCGATGCCACCAGGTGTGGTGTCCCCCAGAGGAGCAGGTGCTGCTCGTGGCGGGGGCAGGTGGGTTTCTGACCTGTGGCTCATAGGGCTTCTCTCCTGTAGGCAATGGGATCACTCTGGAGGGGGCTGTGCCCTCGGAGCAGGACAGCCAGCCCAAGCCAGCCAAGAGAGCCCGCACCTCCTTCACCGCCGAGCAGCTGCAGGTAGGGCAGCAGGGCCAGGGGGGCTGGGAGGGGCCGTGACTCCCCAGCCTCATCCTGAGCCCCTCTCTCCTCTCTCCACAGGTCATGCAGGCACAGTTTGCTCAGGACAACAACCCCGACGCACAAACGCTTCAGAAGCTGGCGGACATGACGGGGCTGAGCCGGAGAGTCATTCAGGTGAGGGCAGGGACGGGCAGGGGGTGGCCACCATCGGCCAAGCAGCCCAAGCAGGGCAGGGAGGGGGCACCTGAAGGCTGGCACCAGACAGGGCTCACAGCCCCGTGGCTCCTCACCCAGGGACACGCAGCCTCCAGCAGCTTCATGCTGCCTCCCCTGCGTGTCAGCTCCTCTGCTCCCACAGCGATGCCAGCACCATTCTTTCTCTGTCTCGCTCACGGGTTTTCTATTTGTTCTTCCCTCTTATGATGCAGTGAATCAAAACCCCAACAGCCCCAGCAATTCACAATAAATCACTGGGTGGGAAAGCTGCCGTTAGCACAAGGTCCTGGAGCGCTGTGCTCCGTCCCAGCCGCTGACAGGGAGTGTGGGAGCTTCCCCGGCAGCCATCCCTGCCACGAGCAGGCGAAGTTCACCAGCGTCAGGAAGCATCGGGATCGAGAAGTTTAAAGAAAAAGGGGTTTTGCAGCCCCAGGGGACACAGTGGCAGGGAAGTCTCCAGGCCTGAGCTGGGAGGAGAGGGCAAGTGGTGCCGTAGGGATTGAGAAATGTCCCCTCTGCAACTCCCAGCTCACAGACAGCCCAGCTTTGCCTCTTGGTGATGTTTATACTCATCACTTTAATGTTCTGCTCACATACTTTCTGCATACAATAAAAACACGAGTGATTAAAATAAATTTGGAGCTTTCATCCAAGATTGTTTTGCCAATGACACATTTAAATTTTGTGTGTGAAAATCTGGCTCGAGCCTCTGTTACTGAGATTCTTCATTTAGCTAAAGATCAGGCAGGCTGCACACCGGGTGATTTTTTATGCGGATATTTTTTAAAGGCGCTTTGAACAGGAAACAATTTGTCAAACGCTTACGACTGTTTCCTTCTCTGTGGTCCAGTGTGCTCTGCCTCGGAGAGCTGATCTTCACTCAGTCTTAGGGAAGGTTTTTAGTCCCAGCTATCTTTCAAAAATTAAAGCATAAGAAACAGATCAGCTCTTTAGCATTAAAAAACCCTTCCATGCACTTTTTAACTCTAGGATGTAATTCCCTAACTACTCCTTTAATTAGAAGCAGTGAGATATGATCAGAGATCTCACCTGCTGCTCACACAGACTGTGGCTGTATCCCACAGCAGTGCCCTCCTTTCTCAGCTTTAATGTTCTGCTGATGGGGTTTTTGAACATGATAAACCACAAGGGATGAAAACAATATTGTTTTCATCATTCTTAAAGTCACAACTTATCCTAGTTTAAGCTTCTACTCGTTTTTGTCTCCTCTTGTTTCTCTCTTTACCAATGCTCAAGTTTCCCAGCTGATCTCAGCTGTGCTTTTAGGCCAGGTGAGCTGGGATTGCAGATTAAAATTTAAATAAGACCTTGAAAGGTGCTGCCATCATTTGCAGGGAAGCTGTGCAAGGACAAAGTTTTGCATCTGCAGCTACACTCTTGCTCTGGTGAGTGTAAAACAAACCCGTGGAAGCTGGTGAGGTGCAAACTTCTCTTTTTCATTCCTTTTTCGTAAACACTTGGAAGAGACAGCCCTCCAAGGACCCTGGTGAAGGACCGCACCTCAACCCAATCGTCTCTCAGCTGACACAGCGTTCGCTGGTTTCGTTTCAGGTTTGGTTTCAAAACTGCCGAGCCCGCCATAAAAAACACACCCCGCAGCACACGGTGCCGCCCTCGGGAGCGCCCCCGCCCCGCATCCCCTCCTCGCTGTCCGATGACATCCACTACTCGCCCTTCAGCAGCCCGGAGCGGGCCCGCATGGTGACGCTGCACGGATACATCGAAAGTAAGAGGCGGCGGCGGGGCTGGGGCAGGGCGGGGGCAGCTCCCGGGAGAGGCGGTGGCAAAACCCTCCTCGTGCTGCGGGTGCCGGGCTGGAGCCCGTGCTGCTCCCGCGGCTCGCCTCCGAGAAACTTTGCCTTTGGGATTAACGCGTCCCCCGGAAAGTCAGTGCCTGGGTTTTACCTGGCTGGCCCTTGGCCTCTTGTGCTCTCTGTGTCACGGAGAAGAGGTGTGAGTGTGCCCCGTCGGGCTCGGTGGTCAGTGCTGTCCTTCCTGCTCAGAACAGCAGAGTTGCTTTCGCTGACAGTTCCCGGTGCCAGTGAATGATTTGTGAGTGATGGGCAGCTTTGGTCATGCCTGGACAGAGGTTTTGGCTCTGCGGCCCTTGAGAGGCTTCTCCCCTCCCTCGCCCGTGAGGGCTCCTGCCTGACCCGCCGGGCACCTCCTGTTCCCTACGTGTCCCGGTGGAAGCCTGGCCGTGCCGGATGGAGGGTGTGTGTTGTTTGTAGTAACAGAGGCTGAAGCCTCTTCTCATCCACAGGTCAGGTACAGTGTGGACAAGTGCACTGTAGACTTCCCTACACTGCTCCACCAGTGCACCTCAAAGCAGACATGGAAGGACCACTGTCTAATAGGGGTGAGAAGGTAAATGTAGTCCCTGTTCCAGGCTCTGGGGCCAACCCTCCCCTGTAGCAAAGATTTGTGTGTAACGTCATTGCCACCGCCGTCTCCTGTCAGCATCACTGCTTCTCCATGACCTCTGGCAGCTGCCACCCACCCATGTGTCTTCCCTTAGTTTTGGGGGCCCTAAGGTTGATGTACCCACTGTTGGTCAAAACGGCATCGCTGTGTTTTTCACTGGACACCCCTCGCTGTTGTGGCGTGCTGGGACGCTGTGCCTGCATCCACTGAAGGCTCTCACATCCTCCTGCCTCAATCCTCCCTGGTTTCCCCTTCCCGTGTGCCCTGAACTCTGTCCTGCTCCCTGCTCGCGTGGTCAGTGTGAACAGCAACTGGCTGTTAACAACGGAGCAGGGGGAACCTCCAGCATGTGAGAACTTCCCAGTTTTCCACGAGTTAACAAAAAAGATTAATTTCTTGCGGATTGCAGTATTGCTTAAAAAACATAACAACTGGCTGTTACAATATCTGAAGTAGGAATGTTATTTCACAATGTCTGGCCAGGAGACAATATTGCATGTTATTTTTCTGTTCAGCACTTACAGTATCTGTTCTAACACATGGCTTATTGGGGACAAGACTTCTCAAACATTCTTAGGTTTGGAAGATTTTATTTAGGACCCCAGTTTCAGTGACTTCCTTTTGAGGGAACACCGAACCTTTGGCAGCTCTGAGTTGTTTCAGCTTTTGTCTTTACCGTTGGAAGTTCTCAGCACCCCTCTTTTCAGGTCTCTCTCTACTCAGTGCAGCAGTAGCAGCTTATGGAGCTCTGTTTCAATGGGCAGAAGCAGGGGCACAGCAAAGTTAGTTTTTCAGTCTAAATTCTACCATTTTGTCATATCTGCCCAGCAAGCTGCAGAATTTTCAGAAAATATACAGTCCTGGTGCTGTTGTTAGAGAAGTTTCACTGCAGCAAGCAGCTCCTGATTTCAATGCAATTACTGGCTCACAGCTGTTGAAGAACAAGGTTTTCAGGACACGGAGCTGCCCCCTAACCAGCTCCTTTTCCAAACAATCACTTGCATGTTGAATTCCTGAAAACTGAAGTAGCTTTTTGAACCCCACATCCAAAAATTTTTAAAAGCAGAGATAGCTGAGACGTGTGGGAAAACACATTTAAACGCTGAGTGTGTGTTTCCCTCTGCGTGTGGGGCACCCGCCACCCTCCTCTCGGGGCGCCCAGTGCAGCAGCTGGTGAGAACTGAGCTGTGACCAGCTCAGCGGCTGCTTCCCCTGCCCGAAGGCAGGGAAGGGGCTGGACCTGCAGAGCAGTGAGGTGCAGTGTTTGAGGGGAGCGTGTGCTGATCAGTGAGTGAGGTGGGCAGTCAGGACCACTGGTCACGGTCTTTGTCTTTCTCGGTAGCTGCTGTATCACGGAACAGATGAGTGAAACGCTGGTTTTGGTGTGCTGCCTGGTGTTGTTTGGTTTCACAGCCGAAGGTGTGGTGCACCTTTGCCACAGTCCCGTTACCTCCCACCGGGGCTCCTCCGTGCGGCCCCGGCGGCTCCTTCCCTGGGCAGGGCTGGCGGCTCCCGGGCAGACAGTGCTTCCAGAGAGGGCTTTCCTGCGAGGAAGTGGCTGCCACAGCAGAGCCCGTGTCTGTTCTGCTGCTCCCTGCACCCTGCAAACACACGGCCATGGCGAGGGCTCTGTCTCTGGAAGCCGCTGACGCTCCCGTTTTCCCCCCAGGTCATCCTCTTTCAGTACTGACAGCGCGGACTCTTCCTCACCTGCCCATGGCCCTACCAGCACCACTGCCCCTCAGCCGCTGACACAGCGCCCAGCCCACGGCAGCTGCCGCCGGTCCCGCGGGAGAAGCTCAGACCCAGCACTCTCAGTTCTTTCCATTGACCAGCGCCTCGCATCCGCTCTGATTTCTCCAGCGACACTCTGTGTATGTGTGTGTTGAGTGCAGAGTTACATTTTACACTTGTTTCTTGTGGACTTGTAGAATGACCGTGAGTCTCTCCAAGGCAGTGCCAGACACAGTCGAAACTGGTGACTCTACTGTGCTTGCAAGTCTTGCTCCCAAACCCATGGGAATATGAACAACCCCGAACACGCTGAGTCTCAGGGGGGTCGATGGTCACCTCTGAACACAAAGGAAAGAGGAATTTACGTGGTTTGGCCTGATTCTTTTTGCACCAGTGAAGCAGTTCCTGGACATCCCTCCTTCTTTCCACTCGCATGTGTGAAATCTGAAATTGGCTTTTTGGCTCAGCAACTCGATATATAGACAGACCTTCCTGAGCCAAACCCGCAGGTAGCTGAGACTCCACTGAGTGGAAAACATGATGCCAGCTGGAAATAGGCAGTTTTTCTTCCTCCTCAAAGTGCTTTAGAATCACATGTCCTTTGATCACTCAAAGGTAAGTAAATCTTAGTGTTTTTCCCCTGTTTTATAGGAGGGGAAACAGAGATGTCCTAAAACGAGAGGAACCATGAGGGTTGGTGGCAGAGCCAGGTTTAGCACCCTGAAGTTTTTGATTGCTGACTTGTTCTTAGAACACTGAATATCTCTCTCCTCTCACAGCCATCTGCCAAATCTTTTTTTTTTTTTTTTAAAGCTTTTTTACTCTTGCTCTTTATTAACAAGCTACTTTATTTCCTTGGAGTCATATTGGATCACAAATGGGTGATTTGAGAATGTACCTACAGAAAACTCTCAGACAATCCATACTCTGGGACTGGGAAACGCTTAATGTAAGGTGGCCATAAAGGTGTAGAAATGTTCTGCCCTGCTGTGGACTCAAGTTCAGCTGGTGGAAAGAGTTGGGTAGAAACTGGAGACCAGTTAAAAAGGTGAAAGCCACAGTAAGGCCAGCAGGAACGGTCGCTAGCCAAGTGGACAGCAAGAGGATGGCATCTTCCTTTGTCTGGCAGCATCACTCTGATTCCCTCTGCCGTCCTGTTCTCCCTCGCTGGGGTACGGCTGCCGGTCCTGCCAGGCCCTGGGATGAGGGTGCATCCCAGGAGAACCGCTGGGCTCACGGCAACAGCAAAGGAAGCGCTCAGCAGTCTGGCCCCAAGTCAGGAAAAGGACTCCAAAATGATCCTTCATTGATGGTAATAATGAAAAGTAAACAAGTGACCTCTGCCAGCCCTTCTCAGTTTGCACCGAGCCAAGAGCAGGTCTGTAACAAAACCTCTCTCCATGCAAGCACACGGGTCTGTCCTGCTGTGAAGCGTCTGTGAGGCCGCTCTTCCAAGAATGTGAAAGCCTACCCTGAGCCACAGCTAGTGAGGGATATGACTGAACCGTGCCGGAGGAGCAGGAGATGGGAATCCATCTGTTACATAACTCGTTTTTAATTGGAGCTGTAGATCCACGTGTTTTCCTCTCCGGGAGATCCTGGATCAATCCCCGCCATGGGCCGGGTGGGCAGCCATCCCACTGCTCTGGCCAGCCCATACTGCACACGTGGGGAGCCTTCTCCTGCCTGTGTCCCTGAACTCCGTGTGACACCAGCAGCCAGACACGTGGCTCCAGCTAAACCACAAGGAACACTCCGGGAATGGCGTGAGGAGATGGGGACGTCTGCTGAGGTGGCCACTGAGATCTCTTGGTTTGAGAAGTGGCTGAGTACAAGCACACATTGCTATTGGTTGGAACAAATACACACACACACTCTTCCGTGTGTGTGTGTACATATGTTAAGAGAGAGTGATGGTACTACCTCGGACAGTTGGGCCAGTATCTGTCTAATTGCAGCCAGCAGCTCTATTCCCAATTCAAAATAACATTTGAAAAGAGAGAGGGGAATTAAGTCCACAAAATATTATTGTCACCTCCTGATGTGTGAGTGACCATTTCCAGAGCGTGACCAGTGACAAGGCACCCCCGCACGCCTGACCTGACTGGAACCACCGCTGCAGAGGCGTCCCCTCGGGGAGGGGACCGTCACCAGTTGCTCCAGTTGCAGTCCTTTTTGTCCTTGTCCGTAGCAATGAGGGAAGGATGGGTGTTCCCTTGGCTGGCTGTTGGTGAGTGTTTGTCATCACAGGTTAAGGTGGTTGCTGTGCCCATGTGCCAGCCTTGAGATGCTCGTGGGGGCCGGGGGGTCACCAGGGCCTGACTTTGTTCTCCATTTGTGCTTGCACATCCTAATGACCATTTATTTAGTTGTGGAATTAGCTCCATAAAGGAATGGGTAGTTATTTCATTTAAGACTGAAGGAGAGACTTCAGGCTGTAACTTGCCCTGACATCCCACAGTCTCTGAGATTGCCACAGCTGTTCTGTTGAGGGAGAAAAGGGTTTGATGTGTTTCTCCCTTCTATCTTGGCAATGTAATGAAAGGGAAACTATGAAATATGTATCTGCTAAATACCAACTTGATCAGAAAAACCCCACTTGTGAAATGTCCTGGATATCCAAGGGTTTGTAACCGATACCACGGCAGGGCCGGAGCGCAAGGCAGGGGCTGAGGGAATGTAGGTGTTTCTCACCAGGAATGTGGGCTCACCACAGACTGTGCTCGGGGCACTTCCCCCCATAAGTAGCCAGGAGCAGCTTTGCTAATTCAGAAATCAGGCTCTGTTTATATTAAGCCCAAATTGTTTGCAAAAACTGGAAGCAATTCAGCTTGTGCAGTTTTAGAGCTAATTATGTGTATGGAAAATACTCAACTGTACCAAGAATGTAAGAAATCTTCTAATTTATTCAATACATTGTTTCACAACATATTTCACACTGACTGTTGCCACTGAACCAAACCTTATCTCAGGTCATTTACATTCATCTCCTGTCTGTGGATTAAAAAAAAAATAAAATCAAAGTCATTCTCATTTTCTTAGTTTCTTCAGTAATTGCCAGATGGGTTCTGGTGCAGCAATGCAGACTCCACGCACTAAACTTTTCCAGTTGCTATTTACAAACCCTTTTGCAGACAGAGTCCACTGAAGACAGCCAGAGAAAGGCTCTTCACTCCAGTTTATTAAGGTAACTAACAGGGCTCGGCTCTGGAAGTGGGATGGTTTCAGGTTTTATCACCAGTGATTTTTTTCTGGCTCACGCTGGTTAACCCAATGCCCGAGCTAAAGGTGCTTACACAACTCACTCGTTGGGACAGGGAGTGGGAACCAATCCTGCACTTCCATCAGTGATTTATCTGTAGGATGCCAACTAAACACCAGTTTTATTTCACCTGCCAATCATTTTGTTGTAGCATGTTGCAATTCTGCATGTCTTGGCTACAATGGTTAAAAATTTTTTCTCTGAATGAGTGGACAGTCAAGACTAATATTTATTTTAAAAAAGTAAAACAAAATTGTAAGCACTTTTTGTAAAACCAATGTCTGTTTTGTTACATACTTTTAATGTTGTGCTTTGTAAATGTCTTATTTGTGTAATAAATAAAGTTAATGCAAGTAGAAGTGCTGGCACTTACATCCAGAAAATGATGTAATTCCATTTTATTTTATTTTTAAATACTTTCTGGCTTACTAATCAAGCAGCAACCCACCCAGTTTTCCTCTTTTATTATTTTGTTAAACTCTGGCTTCAGGAGAGTTCAACAAACGTTCGTAGTAAATGGATATAATTTCCTAGTTAGCAAACCAGTCATTAAAGAATACCTCTGGTGTACATTATTACAATGATCAATCAATATCAAAGTACTGAGCAAAAAGAGAGGAAAGGAATTCACCAGGACAGCTAACTAAAATCTGGGAAAATAATGTTGATTAAGATGGATTTGAATGACTTCAACACTGAATCTGAGGCACTCTTTTTAACAAATTGTTTTCAGGCTTAATAATGTTTATACGTACTACACTGCACACCTCTCAGGAATATTATTGTGAGTACAGTCAGCTTTTTTGCCGTGGCTTTTGCTCAGCATGACTGATTAAATGATTATTTCCATTTTTGTTTGTGCTGACAAAGATGACAGAAAGATTATATTCCTGTCGAGGGAAAGGGTGAGACAAATCCACGAGGACAAATTGCATTTATTGTGAATCAGATTACCTGCTTTGCTGGAATATTGTCTAGGAAAAACTGTTTTATGGTTTTGGTTTGTGCTCAGTTGTTATATCCCAGGCTTTCCGGCAGGTCCGAAGGATCCATTCATGCTCATCATCGTCTGAAAGGGAGAGAAAGAGAACGTTAAATATCCCCGTGTCACATCTGCTCTTTGCATCCCTGGGGTTCAGCTCAAACAAGCCATTTTCCCTTTGAAAAATAAATCCATTTTTTAGCCATTGGCATCTCTTAGAACACATTTTTTTTGTTTGTTTAAGATATTGTGTGCTGTTGCGTGGGAATTTGTCGAGGCAGGAGGTACTGGATCTGTGGCAAGAACTGATTATTCATCTGTTTGATAAGCTTAGCTTGGGTGTACTACGAGATTTACATGTATAGATTTTATGTTTTGCCTTTTTGGGCAAAATATGCAGGAGAAATGTTGAAACTATCAGAAATTAAGACAGGCGTTTTTTAAATACTCTGGCTGTGTTGCTTGACAGTTTATGAAAAGGTAAAGAAAAATTTACAGTAAAATCCCAGGTTCTTGTCTTGCAGCTTTTCTTTCCATGCTGTTTTTGAGATGCATGTTGTGGCAGGTATTGATAAGCTGATGTAGTGGCTGAGAGATATTTTAGACCAACTCCTGTGTCCCTTGTTAGTATTCATGTCTGTCGTATTTATTCTGAGAGCATAATGACAGTGTGGAAAGAAAATAAAAGCAAAGACAATGTAGGAAAAAACAACTGACCAGCAAAGTTTGAATAGTAATTCTGTGCATGATTTACAAAAAAAATAGTTTGGCGAATGTTAAGTTCTGGCTTCTTAATTTCAGGGATTTAAATAGCCTTGTCTCCAAAAACTGTTCTGCAGCCTTTTCTTTTGTGTTTGTGTAGGAGAAAAGAGATCTGTGTCGTAAACCAGGAAAAACAAACTTCAGAAAGCCTTGGGAAAAAAAAAAATCAAAGTATTACTTAGAACAATACCTGTATTTATTTTTATGTAAATGAAATATATTCGAACTGCTTCTTGTGTTTACCACTGTCTTAACAAATTCCTATTAGCTGCTTGTGATGTGTGTAAAAATCTAAATGTTGAGGGTTTGTGGCAGCCCTTGTTACGTAAAAGAGCAGATGACTGGGAGGAGGATGGAGCCGAGGGGTGTAACCCCGGTGCCGTGACCATCACGGTCCCATTTATTCACCCTGCTGAGCACCCTGCTTAGGCAGGTCAAAAAAAAAAAAAAAAACAAACAGAGAAAGAAGCATGTTGCTTCTTTAGGAGTCAAATTTTCACGGAGATCTTTTGATTGTGGAGTTGTACCTTTCTGTTAAAGCGACAGAGGAGCATTTGAAATGCAAAAGACAGGAAGGTCCTGGGAATGAAGTGTTAAGCTGAGGAGTTCCCAGAGGCGTATGTGACAAATTCTGATGCACAAGTCGTCAAGCTTGGGGATTAATCCTATTGACTGTGGTGGCCTGTGAATCAAGTCAGCTTTGTCTTGCCTTCTTTCTTCCTATTTTTTTTTTTTCCATGCTGCTCTCCCTTTTCTCTCCTTGCTGGCCGAGTGAGTTGGGCACACACCCGTGAGGTGCTGCTCACACGCAGCTCCGCTGGCATCCTGGTGGAGGCAGGAAAGCATCCTGGTGAGGGCAGGAAAGGTGCCAAAGTGCTCGCTTTAATGACTGCAAAATGGTCATAATTTGGATAGAATAGCTAAGATCAGCTCTTTCTGTGTCTCACTGATCTCTTTTTTATTCCTTATACCTACGGATCCATAGATCCATAATAAAATACCCTGTTAATGGCACATTACTAATTCAGGTGTAAAGCAGGAGAAAACAGATGCTGAAAAAATATGCTAAAAGGGAAATTAAAAACATGAGCACCGAATCTTGCTTAAAGACCATGCAATCCTCACAGGCAGATTCCACTGAGGGCTGCAACAGGAATGCAAATGTGGTCCTTAAGCTTTCTTAAAAACAACATCCAAGCCATAATCAATGTGCTGGCTTTTGTTCTATGCACTAGGTGTTGCAGACGTGATCACGTGAGCCTCGGCTGTGACAGATATTGTCCAGTCTGTGTGACTCTGTGGTTTTAGCTGGAATTGCCTGAACTAAACAAATAGTTTATCTGAGCTTGTAATAATTGCACGAAAATGAATCTTTTGTCTGTTTCTGTCATGGTGAAGGAGTAAGAAAACTTAGAGATGCTGTGCATCACCTTGTCTGGCTGGTAGCTGGGCACACCTGGCTCACCTGAGTGCTAGAAATAACCAGCCTGAGTCTCTCTGAGCCTTTGACAGAGCTCACTCAGCTGAGCATCAAGGGTACAAGCACAAAGAAAGGCAGATGCGAACTTGGCTTCACAGGTTTCCAACATACCCTCGGTTTGCCCAGATAGTCTTGTTCTGCACTCTGGGATTTCCTGGTCTCTTAGGAAAGCACCCAGGACAAGTCACTCCAAGGATCTTAGCCCTGCCAGACTGATTCCAAAATGTCTTGGTTTGTGCAGTGATCTGAGCCTATGCAAACTAAATACGTGTTCATAAGCCCTGCTTAACCTGCATGTAGTTTAACCAGATGTAAAAACTGAACGAGCAGTGCGAATTTCAACTTTTTGTATGAAAAGGAAAAATAGATGTCATGACTCAACATAAAGTAAATCCCTCGAGCTGCCATCCAGCCCAGTGTGATGTACAACTGGTCCTTGGTCTAGGTAAGGGGAAATGAAAGAATTGGTCCAGGATAGGAAGAAGAACCACAGCCCAAGGATGAGAATGGCTCCAGGGCTGGCTATGGGAGAGGAGGCAGGGAAATATTAGAATGTAAAGAGTTAAGCTATGGTAAAACATACTTTTGCTACACTAAAGAAGACTGGTTGATAATTACTGTAGTTTTAGGGCTATTTGAATCAGTGCAGCTGCAACCTCTTCAGTAGTAACCCCTGAAACAAGACAAACTGGGTTTATTGTACTGAACAAGTCTTAAAGCTCCTCCCTGATTGTTAGTAATTGGCAGCAATGGACTTAACAGCCTCTTGACTACCCTTTTTACACTCTACCTGACTGTGCAGCTAACAATTTAAATCACAGATGCCGATCCTTCTTTGTGGCAGCTGCTTGTTAACTACACGTTCCTCTTTTTCTGTCACTGGCTGCTTCCATAACCCTGCAACACCAGGGTTAGATTGGAGAATCACATTTCATCAATATTTAAAATGGAATTAAACCTTGAAGTTTGATTAATGCTACCAGATAGTGAGTTGTAATTACTATTTTGCAAATTGCAATTGTTTGAATATGTTAATATGATTGTCTAAGCACATCTTCACCTTCAGAAGTAATTTTCCTTTTAAAAAAGATTTGAAAAAAATACAAACTCTTTAATCAGTGCTAAATTATCACCCTGTGCACAAGTAGAATGGGGTTCTTCGTGTGCTGTGCTGAATTTTGCGTCAGCATATTTCTCTTTAAAAGTTTATCCATTTTTTTTAGATTTTCCTCAGTAGAATAAACAGTGATGGAACAGACTTTGCTGAAAGTGGACTAACCATGCCAGTGTTTGAAGGTAAAGGAAAAAAGCTTTGTCTGAGCATTTCCCTGCAATCTGGTGTATCCCTGTGCAGTTAGTAAATGTTATCCAGTTATTTCTTCCAAAGTCAGTGAAATATTATCATTATTATCATGACATATTATTGGAATCTTTAAACTGAGACAGCAAAAGATTGTAATGGATGAGCTCTTGAATTATTTCCTTGTGTCTCAATCAAAAATGAGATCAGTTTCTAGCACCCACTAAATATATCTTGAATATTGCGAGTGAGATCTTCAGCCAGCCCACACTGGGATAGCGTCTCTGTTATTTTTGTGATTAATTCAGGCTGTTTTCATTAAGCAGGCAGAGGCACATGGAGCCAACCCTGGCAGGCACCTGCACGACTGGTCCCCAGCAACAGCATCTGCCCACAATAGATGATTAACCAGGGCTGCAAGTCCTCCTGATCTCCTGTTGGACACTGTCCACACAGCCAACAGGTCAGTCTGGAGAGTCTCTTTAGGTAAATAAGACCCAGCTAAAGCTGTTGGTTGTAATGTGTTCCTATAAGTAGCCCATTTCAAAATTGGTTCTTCTCACCAGATACTGCTTGGCAAGTTTCTGCCTTGTTTTGGAGGGCTTTAGGGGAAGTTCCAAATGTCGGCAAAGTCCAAACAGGTGTCACAACCACTATGAGGTGTATTCCACAGCGAGCTCAAACTGCAGCCCACTTAAATCTGTGGATTTCTGCTCTCTGCAAAATGAAACCACTTGCCTCCTTTCCAATGTTCAGGCTAAAAGTAGTGGCAGAAGAGATTTCCCCAAATACCACACTCCAGATTTATCTCTCAACTGGGATTAGAAACAGCTGAAAATTCAGGGTGGCCTTGCTTCAGGGTGCTTCCAAGGGATGACATGAAAACACACTGTAATTTAGGTGCGTTTAATCTTGCTATATTAAATGCATATTGCAAAGTTTAGAATTATTTGCTTCTAACGATCGTGTTTCTGTGTTGCTTATGGAAACCTCAGCTGTGAGAGACTTCTGAGGACTCTGCATGCTCTAGGTGCCTGCCACGGCACAGAGCTGAGACTGACAGCACAGGCAGTATTGTCATGGAGGCTTCTCTTAACTATTGCTTTCCCCGGATACCACCTAGAAGTTGTGCTGAAATTAAAATACCCAGTGGCTTAAACAGGGAAAAACCTACATTGTCCACCTTAACAACCTTGTTGACCTGTGTTAGGTCTATGTAGCTGTACGTGTTCCTGGTGTCTTGGAGGCTGTGTCTACACTGGAGGCTGGTGCACTCTGAAATTCAGATCCATGGCTCCCTCCCCTACCCAAGGGCAAGTTGGGACCTGATCTGAGAGGGTGTCACCCCTTCGTGTGCTCTGTTAAAGCCGTGGGAGGGGAGTTGGTGTCCCTGGGATGTGCCTCTAACAGCATAGGGAGCACTCAGAGCCCCGGCCCTGCCCGATGCCCAGCCCTGCCCGAGGCCCTGGCACTGCCTGATGCCCAGCCCTGCCCGAGGCCCCAGCCCTGCCCGAGGTGCAGCCCTGCCCGAGGTGCAGCCCTGCCCGGAGCCCTGGCACAGCCCGATGCCCAGCCCTGCCCGAGGCCCTGGCACTGCCCGAGGCCCAGCCCTGCCCGAGGCCCTGGCACAGCCTGAGGCCCAGCCCTGCTCCGGGCCCTGGCACAGCCTGAGGCCCAGCCCTGCCCGAGGCCCCAGCCCTGCCCGAGGTGCAGCCCTGCCCGGAGCCCTGGCACAGCCTGAGGCCCAGCCCTGCCCGAGGCCCTGGCACTGCCCGAGGCCCAGCCCTGCTCCGGGCCCTGGCACTGCCTGATGCCCAGCCCTGCTCCGGGCCCTGGCACTGCCCGAGGCCCAGCCCTACCCGGAGCAGCTTTCCATGCCCACTCTTTGGAAGGATGTGTTTACAACACACCATCCTTGAGCAGCAGCTGAGCTTCCTCTGTGTTTGCAGAGGGCCAAGCACACGCAGCCCATTGTAAACAACAATATCACTGAATTCTTTCACATCCCCGACTCCTCCCAGCACCCGCAGCGCGGTTTATCATGTTCTTCCACTGCACAATCACAATGACATGTGATAGCATCTCCGCCACGGGTTCTGCCTGGCACACCCCTTCCATTTCCACTGCCCCCTCCGGGTCCCTACCACCCCTTTCCTTACTGCACCTGACCCCGCCAACATCAAGGCTGGCAAGAAAATGGAAAATATGTTTTCAATTAACCTTTGCTTCCACCTCCAAATTCTCACCCTTCCATTCTCTTTTAATTACTGTCATTCCAAAATGGCCCCCAAATGAACTTTCCATCTCTTGTAAAACTTGTTTTCACATGAACGGTATACTGAATGTAAGTGCCTATAAGACTTGTGTGTAACCTATTTAATGGATTCACAATAGGATGGTTAGCACCCAAACAAAGGTGTTATTCTTGGCATGCCACTCTTTGGAACTGAAACTTCCACAGTTTTCAAAAAGATAAGACCAGGAAACCAGAAGGAACAATATATCTGCAAAAGCTATAGCTACTGAAATTACCGCAGTAACTTACATGATGATGCAAATATTAATATTATCACTGCTGGCTATAGTCTGGAATATAAATTATGTTGGTTCATAATCTATTTTGCCGAATGGAGGATGTTTTAGGTTAAAACGTGTAAGCCAAATTTAATCTAAAAATATTCTTGGTTGCTCAGATGAGAAGTCTCCAAGTATCTCTGTCTGTCACCTGGGCAGACTTTGACACTGTGAAAGACATATGTATGAATTTTGCAACGGCATCCAAAATGTGCCTGATCTTAACACATTTCTATATAAAAAGATTCAAAAAGACCATATGACAGGTAGGAAAATTGGTCCAACATTTAAAAAAGTGTTTAGGGTAGAGTAAGAAAAAAAAAAGGATAAGAAAACCCCCCTGACTTCTCGTAGGAGTCTGGGATCTTCATTTTAAATGAAGTGGACTCAATTTCCCTCTGCCATCTTCACTGCTCAGCCATTTGCCTTGCCCACTCAGCAGTCCCACCGTGATACTTGCCAGGGTTCTGCCTCTCCTCCTGCTGAGATGTGGCTCCTCAACTAATTTATTTGTTAAGCATTGGGGATTATTTAGATCCAGAGCTCTGACATCGGGACAAAATCTATCTAACTGAAAAATAGGAAGAGGTAGATAAGTGACACTTGGAGATCCAGATCAAAGAGTTATAATAAAATTTCTGACCTGCTTCTGGATGTAATATTTTTCAAAGCTTCTGACTACCACAGAGTCTGGAAAGCAAGTGCCAGAAAACTGGAATTGTATGAATGTGGCTAAAAACCCGTGTCCTGGAACTAGATGGAAGGGAAAAAAGTATGTGGGAGATGGAAGAGACAAGACCAGAAGGTGAATTTGTAGGTAGCTCTGTAGAGCCTTGTGGGCAAAGAGAAGAAGCTGAATGCCATGGCAGAGAGAGAAAATATTTTTTGCAGTGGTATTTTGGAGGACTATGAATCAAAGAGGCCAGAAAGAGGAATTAGCAGTAAAAAGGACAAGCGCTCCAGCTGTTGCAAGAAAAGCAAAGGGCTACTCGCATTCGTATGCTCTACTTGTGTAAACGGAGCGCAGCATTGGCTCTCTGCTTTACAACCCTGCTTTCAGAAATAAGTTTGTCAGCCAAAGTAAAGAGAAAAAGATCAATGGATTGCAATAAACGGCATTTAACATAAAAATGAGTAAAATTTACAATCCAGTTAACTTGTTAAATGTTACAAAATCAGCAAACAATAGACACAATTTGTTTTGTTCAGAGCCCAGAGGTAGAGACCAAATCCTCTAAATTAATTTCTGCAAAAGCTGGGGTTTTTTTCCAAACAGGTCTGGATCCTATTCGTTGTAGAATATACTGATTACCAACTATTTTTAAGAGCTTTACACAAACATTATTTCTTTTGTTGTGTGAAATGCAGAATCAGCCATCTGGCAAATGCCCCAGAGCTAAAATCTTTTACATGACATATAATTCAAAATGATTAAATATACAACAGAAAATAGCTATAGCATTGCACTTAAAATAGCATGAACTTTTACTGCCGATCAAAACTGATTTCTTTAGCTTAACAAGTATCCAAAGAACAATTATTTGAAGAGCTTTTAAGAGTTTCAATATGTAGGAACTAAACCTCATCTAAATTCAGTATCTTAAGTCAAATAAAAAAGAAACAAAGGTACAAAAGATTAAATGGTCCTGCCTTATAAGTAGACATTTAAATCTATGGGAAGCTAAATTCATTCGAACAAAAATACTATATTCCCCCTGTATGTGTATTGCTGAGGCTTTCCTCTCCTTGCTCAGGGCATCTGCCAAAACAACTCGTACATTCTTAGGCAATGACTAGGGACTAGCCTGGAATCAGCCTGTTCATCCACTCCCTCCATCATCGGAACGGGCAATTTCAAAGAAGAACAGGGAATAAAGCTTCGTGCATGATCCCTCAGTGCAGTCAATCTTTTTTCCTGCACCACAGTCGACTCAAAGTTAAATTTGCTGTCTTTTTTCCAGAAATACTCCAGGCCTGAAAAACTGCCAGGTCCTCATCCCACACCCAATTCTCCAGTAGTTTCTGAGAAAGAGCACGCAAACATCTGCATGTATTTGGGGTACATGAGGGTAGGTACAGAAATATTACCCTGAGCGATTATTGAGTGGTTATGGCTGTTTCTCAGCTACATTTTTCAGACAAGTCAAAGTCTACATTTCCCAAAAAGCACTTGGTGTAAGTCAGATCTGAGTCGTGAGGAAAAAAAGTCCAAATGTAGGCGATTTCTCTCATGGATTTGCGTACTTGGATAAACCTGAAATGGTTGAACACATCGTTGCCGACTGGCCACAAAATTTGTGCTTTTTAGTTCTTTCAGACCAAGCATGAGAGCCTCCATCCCAAGGTAACAACGTGAGGAAACTGTAAGTCTGTGATTATTAAGGCTTAGAATTAAAATGGCTTTGCCCCCTTGCCTGGGGAGTCAGGCCAGCCTCACAACCAAGGAACCCCAGACATTCTAGCCTCAGACTTCTCTAAACTATACGAAAATAATGTTCTTGAATCTTGACCTTTTCAGCTCATAATGATTCCTGAAGCAGCAGGATTTTTCCTGCTGCTTTTCACAAGACTTTCAGGCTTGTAGAAATGCTGATTGCTGACTGGCTTGGGACTGCAGCAACACCAAAGCCCCTCTTAATAAGACACTTGTCCTGGTCTTGTGGGCCTAATACTGCTCTTAATTCAGTTTCCTGACTGAGCTCTGAGTGAAAAGGCAGATTTTGTGTCTTTCTGCTCTTGATTTATAGGAAGAGGTACAAATATATTTTGGGTAATATTGACTGCACTACAGAAAGCTCCCCTATGCATCATACTAATTGAACCTGAAGAAGAAATATGAAAATAGTAGAACAAATATCTTCATATTAGAAAGAGCAAAAACATGTTTTATATTATTTAACCCATCCCTGGGAAAACCACAGGAGAAACAAGGCAATTTTCATCAGAAATATCTTTGCTTTTCATCAAGACAGGTAACTCAGGCAATCTCCTGTGATCTTTTCCATCTCAGTATAAAAAAATTCCTGGTTTTGATGGTATTTTCTCTTTGAAAGTTATGGGCTTCTCTGATATTCAGAGGGCCTAAAACCTGACTGTCACAGCTCTTCTTGTACCTCCCTACTTTGCATTAAAAATAACATCTTGTAGTTTCTACTTTTCACTGAAAAACTGGGAAATCTTCCGATCTTTTTATTGACCAAACTCTGTTACAAAGGTGCCAGGAGTCCTATTTCTGGGGAGAAAAAAAAAAAAAAAAAAAAAAGAATACTCCTGGTGAAACAGGAAGCTGGTCCCGGTATCTATTCAAAATAAACAACATATCTTCTTACAAACGAGCCTCCCCATTCTTATTTATGTGCTCAATTTTGCGTACTTCGCAATACTGGAAAAAAAGAAAAGCTTGAAGAACACATAGAGAATCAAGAGAAATTTGAGCATCCCCAAGGAAACAGAGGTTTAGGGACGGAGTAATAACTGCAAGGCTGTAATGAGAATTTGGAAGACTTTGCTAGATAAAAACGTATAACAAAGCCGTTGCTGTCATTTCATTCCCTGGGCCTGATTATGTTTTCACGATGGGCCTTTGCACTGCTCTAGCAGCGAGAGCTCTGCGAGTAAATGAGTATCAGACCTCCGAGCTAGCGAAGTGCAGGGCTTGCCAGACTCCTCAGGAGTCTCTGCGGTGCTCGACATCCTCTCATCTCCACAGAGGAGTGCTGGAAGCAAACTCGGGAGTTTCAAATGGCGGCCGCTCTCCTCTCCTCTGGAACGGTACCTGGACGCTGCCAGGCTGCAGGCAAGGCCGTGCCAAGGCTCCGTGATTCCTCACTCTCTTCCACAAACAGCCGAGAAACAATTAGGAATTGCTTCATAATAGGGCCGGGGTGAAAGGTGAGGACTGGAGTATTCTGAAGCCTGCTGCCAGGGCCAAGGAAGACAGTGTCATTTTGGTAAACCTGTCAAGCTGTTGTAGGAACTTCCTGAATGCTTCCTACCATCTGCTTTTGATGCTTTCAAGACTTGGCTGGAAGCCTGGAGGTTTTCCTGCTCTTTCCTGCCCAACCTATAATGGAGTAATTCTGGATCTGTTCCCTGTCATCTCAGCCTCTTCCTCAGTTTCTTCTGCTTACAGCTGGGGGTTTTTTAAATTTTTTTTTCTCTTTAGTTCAGTGGCCTTGTGCCCTGAATCATCTCTCCTGGGGCGGCAAGAGTTCCTCTGATGTTGAACAAGTGCCGGGTTTTTCAATTGTGTTCATGTTCTTGAGAGGAAGGGTCTGGCCTACATGACACATTCCTTCTTCACACTCACATCAACAACTTTAACTTTGTGTCCAGGCCCTGGCTGGAAGGGCCACACAAAGCCCATCTCCACGGCTCTGCCAGGCCGCACGCTGTGCCGGGCTGCTGGGCCAATATTGATTGGTATAATTTGTAGGGTTTGAGATAAATGTCATAAAGGACAATGAGTTCAAAGAACAGATTAAAAAACAATAAATTGAATTCCAAGGCGTTCCCTCCTGTACTAATCTGTGTAGGTTCCTGTGTTTTTGGAAAGCATGTTGCTTATCTTCCTCATCAGTAGGCCCACTGCATTCCAGTATTTTGGATCAATGCCATTTGTAATAATCTAGATCAGTTTTTATTCAACGTTTATAAAACAGGCCATGTATCACAGGGTATATTTTATAGCAGATGGTATCTCCAATTCATTTAACCCCCCCCACTTCCCTCCTCCAATATCACAGTGCACACTCACAAAAGCTCTTGAAAGTAGAGCAGAGCAGAATTTTTTTACAACAAATAGTAAATTTGCTGAAAAATGGAGTTTCCAAGCAACAAAACTGTTAAACTGTAGCACACTGAAAATGAAATGTTCTGTTTTCTAGAAAAAAAGAGGTTTTGCAATTTGGACATTTGAGGGAAAAAAAAAAAAAAGCTAGGTGGGTGGTTGCTTTCAGAAATCACTTTCATTTTAAAAACCTCTGCACTGAAAAGGTGATAAACACAAAGATTAAACAGCCAGAACACAAAGCAGGTTTTTTTCAGGTCAAATTACATTTTTTGAGTTATCCCAGTGTCCACTGTTTGGGGATCTTCTGTGGCTTTTAATTTGAAAAGTGTATCTTTTGGCTTGGTAAGAACTAATTTTCCCCAAGGCTTATTAATTTGGGGACTTATCCATGTATTTGCCAGACTCTACTCCAAACACAGCTCTCCAAGGTGAAGGTTTCCTGTTCAGGAAGGTAAGACCCAGACTAATTTTAATAAACTGGACTATTCCAACATGTAGAGATAAGCACATGCTTAAGCACTTTGCTGGTTCACAACATGGAGCTTTTCAGCTTTCAGGATCAGTGATGTGCCCCTCACAACCACTCCCTTGCTTGAGATCATAACAGAAGAGAATGAAGATTTTTCTGAGATTAACATACCAAATGGTAATAAAATATATTTATTCATATATGCTTGGGAATACTTCATTGTAATTTTGCAAAATATGATTTGTACAGCTCTGGGGATACATAAATCACTGATAAAATAAATACGTTAAAGATATTTTAGCTCAGTGATAATAGAACCAAGTCATGGAGTTATTTATATTTTGGCTTTAATCAGGCAACCTAGAAGATATGAGAAATAAACTCTTCTTAGTTTACCCTGCAGAAGTTAAATCATACCTGCATTTCTCAGAAACTTGCGTTTGTAGTCAACAACAACTCTGGTTTTGGGGTTATAGAATCCATCACCACAGTCATAACAACCTTCTGGGATTATTTTGGGAGGATCCAGATTTGTAAGCTGAGGAATGCCTGAAGGGGAAAAACAAGGTTTGATTTTTTTTTTTAATTTATGCCTTTGATCAAGATAATTAACATACATCTCCATGGCGTTTGCTGTAAAAATAACACAGTTACCTCACAATAAATTTTGTAAAACATTTTGTCAGTTTTGCAGATAGGGAAAATGAAAATGGAAAAATGCACACACGAAGATTGTGTGATAAAAAGCTATCATCACTTTTGTTTCCTCATCCACAGTCCTGTGATTCAGCCCACCAAGTTAACATTACAAATTCAACCCTAAAATCCAAAATGGGGCCAGGAGAGACTCGCTGGCCTCACAGAACTCCATGTCATCACTAAAATATTCTATGTATTGTGTGTATAATGTTACAGATTTTACTCACTTTTTTCCTTATAAATCCACCTTTTGACTACAATAAATACTAACATTATAGAAGTCTTTAGCAGAAACATAGACTGAACACAAATGTCTGTTTTGGTATCTACTAAAAGGCTACGTGGGGCAGATACTTGAAACTTCATTTGATGTCCTGGATGCAAACTAATTGCTTTTGCTCAACTTCTCTGTATCAAAAGCACCCTGCTGACGCAGTGAGGGTGAAAGGTATAAAAGGGTTGATCAGGATGTCCAAAGCTGTAGATAATACAGCCCTGTCCTGCGGGTTATCACTCCAAGAGAGCCGCTGTGGACGCAGAGCTGCATCCCAGGCTGTGCTGGTGGAAGGTGGTGTCCCACATTCTTCTGGCAGCGTCACAGGCTTGTATGAAATTAGCCAGAGCATTTCTGCTCCATGTTACTCATGTAGCTGAATTAATCTTTCTTAAGCAAAGTTGTTAGTTTAATTCCTTCCAGACTCTTAGGATCGCAAACGCAATTTAGTACCTGGTGGTTTAAAACCAGAACAGATTTCTGTATAAAATCTTCTGTCGTAGCCATCGCAGTAACGCCATTTTTCCTCGTCGTATTCGAGACCATCTGCAAAAGTATATTTCCCCTGCAAAACATGTTTGAGTGCAGAGTTAATAAACATGATGGATGGACGGAACGCCAAGGCCAGGTCGCACCGGCAGAGCCCCAGCAGGGCCAGCGCGGCTCCGCTCGGCTTTTGTCGGGAATCCTGTCTGCGGTGCCCGGCCGCCAGCAGCCTCCCCCCACCCGAGGGGTCAGACACTGGCTTGGCTCGGATACCCACGCGTTCCACCTCCCAGCCTCCCTGGCGGCGGGGTCTCCTGCCAGCGGAGGCCCCTCGGGGCGCGGTCTCCCCGGCCGTACCTGCGTGGGCACCCCGCGGACCCAGAGCGCCCGGTATCCGCCGCCGCTGCGGAGCAGCAGCTCGCCCTTCCCGTGGAACATGCCGTCCCACAGCGAGCCCCGGTACTCGGTTCCCGTCGGCAGCTCGTAGTAGCCGAATCCCTCCATCCTGGAAGAGATGGCGAGGGTGGGTGGTGGCAACCCCGCGGCCCCGGCGGCCCCCGGC
>VZTF01002395.1:671993-691010 GCA_013397755.1 Cnemophilus loriae
GCCCTCCCTCACGGCCGCTGTGCCCTGCCGCAGGTGGCGGTGAGCTCGTCCGTGCTGAAGGCCGCGGCGCACCACTACGGCTCGCAGTGCGACCGGCCCAACAAGGAGTTCATGCTGTGCCGCTGGGAGGAGAAGGACCCGCGCAAGTGCCTGAGGGAGGGCCGGCAGGTGAACCAGTGCGCCATCGACTTCTTCAGGTGAGCGGCCGCCGGCCGGGACGCGCCGGCGGAGCCCCACGGGCCTGGAGGTGGCGGTGCTGCGGGGCCGTGCCCGGCAGTGTCATTCGAGCGCAGCGGAACACCTCTGCTGTGGAGACAGGTTGGGAGAGCTGCGGGTGTTCAGCCTGGGGAAGAGAAGGCTCCGGGGTGACCTTAGTGCACCAGAAGGGGCTACAGGAGAGCTGAAGAGGGCCCTGTGACAAGGGTACGAAGTGACAGAACAAGGGGGGATGGCTTCACACTGACGGAGAGCAGGTTTAGATTAGGTATTATGAAGGAATCTTGCGCTGTGAGGGTGGTGAGGCCCTGGTACAGGGTGCCCAGAGAAGCTGTGGCTTGCTCCATCCCTGGAAGTGTTCAAGGCCAGGATGGACAGGGGCTTGGAGCCACCTGGGATAGTGGAAGGTGTCCCCTGCCCATGGCAGGGGGTGGAACGAGATGAACTTTAAGGTTCCTGCCAACCAACCCAAACTATTCTGTAATTCCATGATTCTAATTAAAAATGCTGTTGCCATCGCCGCCTCCAAAACTTCTATACTTCTTTCTTGAACTTTAACTCCTGGGGATAGAGGCCATGTGTTTTGTCTTGCTTATTCATACATGAATTTATCCTGTCACTTGAAGCTCTGTGGCCTTTGTTCCAGAGCAAGTGGCCTGGGTTTTTGTTGGGAACTGAGGGCAGTGGTGTGAGGCTGCTGCAGCTTGCAACTGTGTGATGAACTCCAGGAAACCAACCTGAGCATTGCATTGTCTGTCCTTCCTGTCTCACAGGTGAGCTACTGAGAAAGCTTGAGCAGGTGCATCGCCTGCCTCTCCTGACCAAACATGTAGATCCAAGGCGTGTGCCAGTACTGTTTGTAAAGGACCTGGTTTAATTACCTCAAGGCACGTCCGCCTCCAGTGTAGCAGCTGAAACCTCTGTTCTAAGCATGGCTTCTTGAGCTTTAGGCACAAAATTATTTCAAAGTATTAGAGCACTGTGTAGTGTAACTAAATTATTTGGCAAAACAGAGATGTCCTGTGGAGGAGCTGTGAACATCTACCCAGCAAAAACACCCTCCACATATCAGTTAAGTTATTGCTGTCATTAATTGTAGCTGCAGCGATGGAAATTTCACAGGTATTTGTATCGAATACTGACTGGACTGAAGGTTTAGGTGTTCCTGAGGACTTAAAGCCGCAAAACCCACTTTATCCTGAGCTGAGGCTGGAATGGGCGAGAGAGGAGAGCGCTGGGTGGTGGTGGCTGAGGGGTTTGTGCCTGTGGTGTCCCCAGGAGCGTCCGGACGCACTGTGCCGAGCCCTTCACCGCCTACTGGACGTGCATCGACTACACCAACCAGCAGGAGCTGCGCCGCTGCCGCAAGCAGCAGGCGGCCTTCGACTCCTGCGTGCTGGACAAGCTGGGCTGGGTGAGACCCGACCTGGGAGACCTCTCCAAGGTAACTTCTCACCCTCTGGGGCAGACAGGCAGATCCTGCTCTCCCTCCTTCATGCGCATTTTGTCCAGACCAGGTCTCCAGCATCTCTTGGCTGCATGGTGATTCGTGAACTCGGCGCTGGAAGTTTGTGGGATAATAGAACTCAAGACTGGCAGCATTTTCCAGGGTTGCTTTTCCAGAAGACTTGCGCATTTCTTAGACAATTAAACTCTTGCTCTTTGCTTTTCCTGGTATAGAGGCTTTTCCTTTAGGAATGAAGCTCATACGCACGTGGAGCTACTCTGTAGTTGTGATGAAACACCCCTCCCTTCCCTTTTCTTAGAAGTATTGAGGAGCTCTCATCAGCTGAACAATGTGTCCTTACTATTGTTTGGTTCTTCTTGGTAGTTCTTCCTTGAAGTTCTGACTCAACCTGGCATTTAAATGGTTGTGAGAAGTTGTATCACTTCTTTGCATTTCTTTCCAGGTTACGAAGGTGAAGACAGACCGTCCTCTGCCTGAGAATGCCTATCACTCTAGACCCAGACCAGAGCCAAACCCACCCACTGAAGGGGAGCTGAAGCCCTCTCCCCTTGGCAGCAGGCTCTTTTTCTGGTCCTGGTGAAGTGGGCAGGCTGTGCTGTGACTCAAGTGCAGAGATGTGGCACTTGCACATGTAAATTGTGTGGTGTGTGTTGGGTGTTACTAATAATTAAAGAGCCCCAAACCATTACATGGCTGAGCAGACTTCTTTAAACTCATCGCAACGAGAACAATGCATTTCCCTGTTTTGCTCAGAGCTCTCTGCAGTCACACAGCCCTTGGGACCCTCTGGGCACCAGTAACGTCAGCTGGTTGATCATGATTACCAGGATTGTCCGTGATGTGTGCAAACGTAGTTCCAGTCTTTCACTGTTCTCCCATCAATCACAAACCGGCGTGAGACTTGATTTACTTACTGAGAACATTGCCTCACGGATCAAGGAAACTCTGGGAACAAACAAGTCATTAATGTCTTCCCTTAGTCTAGCAACTGATAATTGTGCATTCTTTGCAAGGGACTCCTGGAGAGGTTTAACCTAAAATCTGTCTTGGAGCAAGGGGTTAGTGGAATCTGTGCCATTTGCTAGGTATGAGGGCAGTGCTGTTTCTGCCATAAAGATCCCTGTTGTGCTTCCCAGCTGCTCATGCAACATTGGTTAGTGACTTCCACTTTTTGGACTGTTCTACTGGGGGAACACAAGCTACTTTATAAGAAAAACCATTAAATTTTCAACGCCTTTAAGGAAAATTTTCTTCCTGAAGGATCTTGTGCCCCATTAAGCAGCATAAGAAAGGAGCTTGTATTCTGTCTCAAGGCCCTCACTTAAAGGGTTTGGGGCAAATCCCAGTTTTTCACTGTGATGTTCTTTTTGATACAGGAGTTAAATTTTAAAAAGCTCACTATATTTTCTACAATATCTGAAAATCTTATTTTTCATAGGAGTTGGATCTAGTCTTTCATTCACCTCCACACAATAGCAAAAACCTTATTATAAAGATCAGAAAAAAATCTAATGAACCTGTTTTTCCAAAGCAGGATGCAGTTTAACTTGCTCAGGGTGAGATTGTCTCACTTGAACCATGGCATAAGGTGGAACTGTGCTCTGCTCCTTGAGCAGCCTGCTGGTAGTAGGATCAGAAGATTTACCATCTCCTTGTTTGAGGCAGGATTAAACTGTAATCGTTCTATAGCTGCAGCATGTGTTTCTGATCCGTGGAGCTAGAGGGAAAATTGTGTAACATTTATCTAAAAATAGCTCGTGCATTGTGTGGCTTCTGGGTTCTTGCTACTTTCTGCTGGGGTGCATTGACTGAAACTCAAAGCAGGTGCTATGTTTGCATTTTAGTGTACATACCAGGCTGTCTTAGCAGCTCCTTGCCTAAATCTGTGAGCTGGTGCTGCACCTTTGCAGTTTCTCTGTGTGGATCACTGCCATCATCTCAGAGCAGCCACGTCTTGCTGAAGAAGGATAACCCTTCTCTGCAGAGACTGAAATTAGGACAAGCTTGGGGTCTAATTACATTCAGCTGAGTGAGTGAAATGAGGTTTGGCCGAGCAGAGGATAAATTGTTCTGGGATGTTAACACGTATCACATCAGGTCTTTGCTGACCAACTCCAACAGTTGATCAGGAGTTTTTAGATCTTACTTAGCATGTTGTGCTAGTAACTTACTATTGTCAGCATATTGTATGAACCATTGCACTGCTGAACATCTGCTTTGGAATAAACAGGCATGGGCATTCCAGTAGTCAGCCCCTAATCGCAATTAAAGAATATTTTTTGCCATTAGATTGCTTCTGAAAAGAAGGACATGCATAAGTAGGGGGGCAAGTTTTTTCAACAGCCTGATAGGAACCCCACCCTTAAGCTAGCTAGTACTGGAAGAAAAAAAAAAAGTGATTTATGCTGAAGCCTCAAAGGTTTAAGATTGTTCATCTGTTTCTTGACAGTTGAATCTACAGCCTCTTGGGTCAGAGGTGAGGGATCCAGTAATGATGCACTGATCATGGTTTAAATGTCAGAATTAACTGTCTGCTGGCCTAGATTCCCTCTTCAGTTTCAAGCAGGAGTAGGCAGGTGAAAGTAGAAAAGAGATCAGCAGAGGAGGACAATGAAATGGTAAAATCAAGTAGAATTCAGCTGTACTCTGAGCATTTCCTTCATTAACCTCTCTGTGATAATTGTTTCTTGTCTTTATCTCTCAGCTAAGTCTCTGGAAAAATGTTGCCAGAGGTTTTTCATGGTGCTTTGGACAGTGCCTGTATGCAGCTATTTCTGCTCAAAATCCTGTGCCTTTACTCAAACATAGATGCCCCTTTGGAGCTGTAATGGAAACTAGAACAAGTGGATGTCGAGACTGAGTAAAGACCCTAAAAGTATTTTTGAGGAATGTGTCTTGACAACTTTTTGGCAGATAGAGAGCAGACAAAGATTCAGCACAGATATTTCCCTGGCCCTGTGAGAAGTGTTATTTGTTATGCTGTGGGCTCTTAGCTTTGCCAGAGTTTCTAATCACATGTTAGATTAAGAAAATGTTAAGCCAGTGTTGTAGCTTGTCCCACCATGGGTCAGATTAGGGAGAACCTGCTCTGTTCTTTCGG
This sequence comes from Cnemophilus loriae, assembly GCA_013397755.1. NCBI lineage: Eukaryota > Metazoa > Chordata > Aves > Passeriformes > Corvidae > Cnemophilus > Cnemophilus loriae. The sequence continues at coordinate 676,778 of VZTF01002395.1, forward strand.
GCTATGGGTGGGAAGAGTAAAATCCGAGTGTAATTTCAAATCTCAGTAAGGTGGGACTGTGCATTTCTAGTGCAGCAGACTTGCATGGCAGTAGCACAACAGCATATTTCTGAAGAGAAAGTCTCTCTCCATCTGGCAGTTAGAGATGCCCTGGTTTCAAATAGTTCTACTCAGTTCAGGACTGTACAATCCTTTTGAAGCTCTCTGTGTGCTCGTGTACTGGAAGAGTTTAGAAGCCAGAATCCATCTGGCCAGAAACAGGAGATTTCAGACTCCCTCTTGTGGCTGTGTTAAGCTGATTTTGGGCATCTCTGTGAAGATTTTGCCATCGTGAAAATCCAAAGGCTACTTAAATATTTAATTAGATCTTTTGTCTTTCCTATAAAATTCACGTTGTCTCAACTTGATTTTTCCTACATATAAAAACTCTTGAGTGTGAAGGGAGAAGAGGAAGAAAAATGGTTTGAAAATGTTCTGATTGCCTCAGTTACATTCGATGTGGTTTAAGGAAGTTAAGGTAGAGTCGCAGTAGAGGGAGGTGGTTGGGAAGTCACAGTGTACATTGTAATTCCTTCTCTGAATCCAGAAAGGAGATGATGCTGGTTCTGCAGAGAGCAGGGTGGTTCTGCATCTGTGGGGCTGGTGTGAAATGAGTGGGACAGGCAAGAGTGGGGAGCAGGTTAATTGCAATATTTACCTTTGTATGAAAGCACATTATTTCTCTTTGTTAGGAACAGACACAGCCTCACCAAATGGTCTTAATAATGTTAATAATTCTGTTAATAATTTTCTGGTTTTTCATATGAGCCCTTCTACCTGGGGACTTGATCTGAATCTAAGGCGCCTTCTGCGTGGCTGAGTGTGGTGCAAGTAGTACTTTGGCAAAGGGGGGAGGTCTGAGAAAACACAGCACAGCAAACTAGAAGCAAATAGTCTGTGGTGTGAGTTTGGCTTTAAAGCAGTAAATCAGCACTGCAAGCAGAAGCAGATGCTGGAGGAGGGGTGGCTCCCAGAACCCCAAGGCAGGTCAGCAACAGCTCACTCGCTGGTGCAGGAGTTACTCTTGGGCTTGGTTTCTGCTTCAACAAATTTCTCTGCTCCCACATGCTGCCAAAGCCTTGGCAAGCCCCACACATGCCTGGTGCAGGTTCCTTTGTGCTTGGCAAGGGCAGGCAGTGAGGGAGGAGAGCCCCACTGCCCTGTGCACCAGGCTGTGCTGGGCTCTGGAGAGCTGCTCCAGGCTGTCCCAGGGCTGGGACCCAAGCAGAAGCTGCTGGGACACGAAGAGTTTTGCTGTACCTGATATACCCAGGAATAGGAGCTCAAAGAAAAGAAGAGAGCAATTAATGGGGTAAAAGCTCTTTTACCTTGCCTGCATCCCAAGTATCTCCCCATTGCTGCTGCCTGAGAAATATCTTAGATCACATTTGTGTGTTGCTGGTGCCTGAAGAAAAGGATTCCAGTCTGCAAGTTTCTGTGCTCTTGGCTGGGCTTGGCAAGTGCAGGTGGTTCAAAGGAGTGTTTGGTTCACACTGTGTTCTGTAGCACAAAATGGCAAACAGCTTTTGCACTTTTGATAGGGTTTAAATTAATTTCTCCCTTCTCACCAGGGTAAATGAGGGCTGGGAAGAGTGGCCATGCCTGTTGCTTTGTTAAGCTTGGCTTTGGCTCCAATTCTGGCACCGAGAAAGGAAATAAAATACAGGGAAGGGGAGCTCTATAAAAGAGCTATGGGTCTGCTCCCAAGTTGATAGGTTAAACCACACAAAACCCTGAATCTGAGGCATTGCTCTAATATTTGTAAAATCAGCATGGCAGCTCTGTTAAGGGCTATGAGTCAGCCTGAGGGTGGTTCAGCTCTTTATAAGTAGTAGCACAGCCTTCTGCTTCCATGCAAACAGGAGCGAGGATTTTAATGGAGTCAGAATTACCCCTTTGGTTAGAGCACTGTCTGACCTCTGCTTTGTTCTCGCTGCCTCCCGTGTGCAGCTGTGCCGAGACAGGAACCTGCCCCAGCTTTGGGAGAAGAGGGCTGGATGGAGCCTGTAAATGTGCGATCAATGCAACCCTGTCCCCCCGCCGCCCCTCCCGTGGCCAGCCCGGGCTCTCTCCAGGCTCTGCCGCTCGGCTCCTTGGGCTGCTCCCGAGGGCCGGGGCGCTCAGGTGTGGCCGCCCGGGCTGTGGCTCTCAGGAAGGCGCTGACAGCGGGGCTGACCCGGCCATGTGCGCACAGCGGGAGCCTCTGCCCGTCCCCAGGCGCGGCCTCAGGCGCTCGTGGCCAGCCCGCGCTCCAGGCTAAACAGAGGAAGGTGAGGGTCAGCCGCCGAGAGCTCTGCCCAAGGCTCAGGAAGCACATTTTGGCAGAGGAAAGAAATACAATACAAGCAGGGAGGGAAACTCGACTTCCATCCAACCCCCTCCAAGAAGCTTTTGGCTCCCTACAGCTGCTGGAGTCTTTACTACCAGTTACTGGGCTCTTTATTTTTACAGGCTTGCATGTGTTTGTTTTCTGTCTCTTAGACCAGTGCTGCAGAGGGGACAGAGCAGAGCAGAACAGGAGCAGTGGGGACCGGAGGGTACAGCCCTGCACAGGGGGACAGGCAACCCAGCTTCCTTTTCCTGCCTGTCACTATCTCATTGTGTGGCCTTGGGGCACTGTCGCTTCCCTCTCTGCCCTGGCTCCTCTGCGATGGGGTGGTTCCACCCAAAACAGCTCCCTGCTTGTTTACTGCCTTTGTCCTTGTGGAGTGCCTTAGAGGAGTCTTGGGAGCAGCTCTGCCTGGGCAGGGCAGGCACAGCCCCGGCCCAGCGCTGTTCTCCTTCCCCAGAGCAGCAGGAGCCTCACCGTGACAGGGTGCGGGCGGGCAGAGAAGTGACTGTCACCTGCCCTGGAGCCTCTGCCCTCTGTGAGCGCCCAGCTCTGTGATCGGGGAGGCAACCGGAGACCTCACTGCGGGGCGGAAGATGAGAAATGTCTCTCTGAGCAGTCTTGCAGGGGTATTTCCCAATTCTGAACTGCTCCTGCTTTTCAGAGATCATAACGGCAGCGCCCTGCCTTCCGCTCGGAGCCGTCCTTTGCTGGTGGCTGGGAACGGCTGCGTGCAGGGAGCCAAGGAGCGAGGGAGGAGGTTTCAGGAGAGACAGTCCCCAGAACACATGTAGCATCCAGCCCTTGCACACTCCTCTCTGCTCTCCATCACCGCTTGCTCAGAGCCTTTGTTTCTTGTAACCATGAGTGAAACCATTTGTGGGAGGTTGTGCTCAGGCATGACATAATCTGAGTCTGGGACTCCACTGGAGGAATCCTTTTGAAGATTTGCTAGTCTGGCTAATTACAATAAAACTGTGAAGGTGCTGTGCTCTAAATCATCAGCAATTAATAAGTGGAGGTTTCTGCTTTCTTGCGCTTTTTGCTAGGACACAAACCAGAGTGATTCTGGCTACATCAGCGGTGTTTTCTTTCAGGAAGGTCTGTCAGAGGCACGTTAGCGTGTTCACAGAGCCATTGTCCATCTCTGGTTTTGGTAGCAGATAATTTGATTGAAAAGATGTCGCTTCCTTGCTCCTTTCTCTGTCCGTTGCCTTTCTGTGTTTGTTTCAGCTTGAGCAGCAACAAAAGCCTGCAGGATTTATCTGCTGTTTATTGACATTTTCTCTTTCTGATGTGCATCCTTACGTTACCCCACAGAGTTCAGCTTGTGTCAGCCACAGATGGGTGATTTGAGGAAAGGCAGCATTAGCTGGAAATGCCCCTTCCACCCTCATTCCCTCACAAAATACCCACATTAGCAATGCACTTAAAAATTCTGAATTTGAATATCTGCTTCCCTTTTAGCTGTTGTTGACCTTAAAATACATATTTGCTATCCATTTCCATCTGTATCCTACTTTTGAGAGGATGTGTCATTCCTTGTCATCTGCAGTAAGCCTGGGGTGTTTCATTCTCTGCTGGGAACGGGTCTGCTCCCTCTCAGTGTCCCTGCCTGGCTGTTCCTACCTGGTCACTGCCATTTCCTCTCCTCTTCTGCCCTGGGCTTGTAGCTGAGGTCACACAGGTTGGTATTTCACCTGTAGCTTTCGCATCCACATTCACAGGTGAAATCCTGTGTTAAACCAAGACTCTGGAGCTGTGGAGAACCTCGGGGACTTCAAGCCCCATCTTGGTGTTTCTTTCAGCCACCACAGGCCACCTGCCCCGTGGATCTGGGGGGAGAGAGGCCGAGCCCCACAAGCACTGCTGGAGCTCTGCGTCCACCTGTCTCCAATGTTTCCAGAACACCTGGAGCAACCCAAGCTCCCGGGTCCTGGCGCCGGGCCGAGCCCGTCGGTGGGATGTGGGTGGCTGGGCCCTGGTGGGTAGGCAAAGTGCTGTCGGAACAAAACTGAATTGAAGTGATTCTTTTCCTCTCCCCTTGGCCTGCGAGGAAATCTTTTTCCATTTACTATAAAACATGGTCCTTAATAGTGCTGAAGTGTTCTACATATTTTAAATAAACATGAGTGGATTTGAGCCCAGGAGGACATGAAAGAATGCAGCATTTGCGGGGTACCGGCCCGGCACACATGTCAGCAATTTGGCTGCCTTGTGTACTTTGGCTTTTAAAAAAGCATTTAAAAGTAAACAAATGAAGGAAAATCTGGCAGCTGGATTTCAAAGTAAATTGCTTTCAGCTGATATACCCTGTTTCCAGCTTGCTTGGGTAGTATCAAGCCATACTCATCCAGCGAGAAGAGTGAGCGGCCAAGGAGAAGAGCGGGGGTGGGAGAGAGAACAAAAGCAGGGAAGTTCTGTGGATTTAATTCTTCCATTTCCTTCCTTTGCACCAAACCCTCCTTGCCTGTCAGTGCCCTCTCATCAGCTGGGCAGGTTTATGCTTCAGACAGCAAAATCTTCCCCTGGGCCCTGTTTTGCTGGGTTCTATCTCCCTCCCATCAGGTCTGGAGCAGGAAAGGGATGGTATGGGATGGGATGGGAGTAGCACCCGTAGAATGCTGCTCAGCTGTGACCTGTAATGCTGCTTGAGCTGCTCTGCCAAACCCGCATCCCAGCCACTGCCCCACCAAACACGGGGAGAGCCCCACAGCCCAGACCAGTGGGATGAATCCATCCATGAGGAGTTTAGGAAGTGTGGGCTGGGATGCTGCTCCCCTGGGACTGCCAGCCTGGGGAGGGCATCACTGCTCTGCCGGTGGAGGGAAGCAGAGGTGGAAGTGACAGAGATAACAAGAGATAACAGAGTCATTAGAGGAGCAGGGCTGTGGGCAGGCCCCACTCCTGCGGAAGGGCCTGGAGTGTCCTCGAAGGAGGAGATTCAGCAAATGCTGACAGATGACAGTGAGGTCCCAGGCTGGACAAAGGGGGAGGTTGCTGAGGTCACACTTCGGCTCAGCTTTGGGCTCCTTCTGCTTTGACTTGTGTTTCCTCAAGTTTATAAAACTTTCCGCAGGTTGGTTCAGTGGAAAGGGCAGAGGAAACTGGTGGGTCTGGAATGCCGGTGGTGTGGGGCCGGGGCAGGGCTGCTCCGAGCCCTCCGGCAGCCCCTGCACGCACAGCATTCGTTGCTGGGGCTGTGAGCTGGGGTGAGGCGTGGAGTGTCCCCAGGGGCTCCCAGAGATGACACAAGGAGGATGCGATGCTGTGGGCAGGTGCCCTGGCTCAGCACCCCTGCAGAGCCCCACGGGCCCGAGCAGAGCACAGACACCTGGGGTGACTGTGATGCAGGTGTGGTGGCCCCCTGGGCAGAGCATGTAGGTGGGACTTGCTGCGCCTGCATGGGGAGCTGTGGCATTTGTCCAGTCTTTTGGGAACTGCAGCCATGCCACAGGCGATGCCAGGCTGGCAGGTGATGCCAGGGTCACAGGTGATGCCACACTGGCAGCGTGCCCCTGGTGCTGCAGTGCCCCTGGAGCACCCAGGAGCCAGGAGAGAGGCAGCCAGAGCAGAGGGAACAGTGTCCCTGCAGCTGCCTGCTCCGCTCCTGGCTGCACTGGGGCTGCGGGCACGGCTCTGTGAGATGCTCTGTGCAAAGCAGCAGTTATTTAGTGTGCGCCCCTCTAATGGCTCTTCTCCTCCCTGTAACTCAGCACATGGGCACCCTTTCCCAGTTTAGGACTAACTCCGGGCTCCTGGCAGTGCAGAGGTGCTGCCAGCTGGAACCTGCAGGGCAGAGCCCTGGGGTGGGCAGTGCAGGAGCTGGAGGCAGCCGAGGCTCAGCCGCTGTCCTCGGCTCACGCTGCCAGCAGGGCCGGCTGTGCCCATGTTCCAGCACGGCTCTCATCATCCCTTGGCATGGGAGGGCCCTGGCACTGCTGTTGGGAGCTGGCAGTGCCCACACGCACCTGCCAGCACCAACGAGCTCACCGGCATTTTCTTGTCCCTCATAAACACAATGGAAAGTAATTTTTTGAGTCCTTTCCCCACTGCCACCCCTCCAGCCTCCTGCCCTGGCGCGGGGGCACACTCTGGGTGGGTTCTCCCTGCAGGGAAGGCAGCCTGTCCCCCCTGCAAAACAGGTACAGGGAAGAGGCCATGGGCCATAAAGCAGAAGGATCTTCTGGCCGTGGGGACAGCCCCACAGTGGCCACGGGGCTCGTAGGAAAGCGGCCGCAGGATGGAGGACTCTGGGTGCCAGCAGCTGCCCGTGGCACCTCGGGTGGGCAGGGGCCAGGGAGCTGCCCCACGCCAGGGGCTATGGGGAAGGGATGACACAGAGGATTTGCTCCTTGTGCAGGGGCAGCTGCGGGTGCGAGGTGGGGAACACTGAAATCTCCTTTGGTGGGATGGAAACAACCCCACGAAGACGGTTGCTCTGGATGTCCCTGTGATTAAGGGAGGGATATGTAAATGTATATGGCCGTTGTCATGGCTACCGCAAGAATCCTGGGGAGGCAGAGCCCCTGGCCCAGCCCGGGCCAGGATTTACACTCCTGGTGCTGCAGCACCCTGCACACCCCGTGGTGCTGGCACAGGAGCAGCCAGATTGTGCTGACCCTCGTGCCACTGTCACATCCGCAGCACAAGCAGGGGACAGTGATCCCCCTGCTGCACCGGCTGCCCCATGGCAGCACAAGCTGAGCACTGCAGCCTCTCACCAACACGGGTGCACCCCCAGCCTGGTGATGGGGTCCCCTGGGAGAAAACACCCTCACAGGAGGGATGTCCCTCAGGTCTTGTCATGCAGCAGCAGAAAGCAGCAGCTGGATGAGGATGGGGATGCCAAATGACCCTCCCACCCCAGGTGCACAAACCCCCAACCCACCTCCTGCCAGGCCAAGGAGAAGGAGGCCCTTCCCAGCAGCTCATTTTTGGCTGATTCCATAAAGCTGGGAGGGAAAAGGGCCTTCCCCAGTGTGGAGCATGTGGAGCCTCCCTGCCTGCAGCTCTGGTGAGTGCTGTGGATGCAGGGTTTTGGTGGGGTGGGTTGTGCCATGGGTTGGGCTGTGTCACCCACCAGTGTGGCTGTCACAAGTCCTGGCAGGAGCCCTTGTCAGGCATCTCAGGTGCTGCTGGGAAGTGCTTGTGCCTATACATGAGCTCTATCCCCGGGATGTGCCAGGTGGCTGCAGTTGGAGTGGAAGGGTGAAACCCACTGGTGTCCAAGTGCTCATAACCCAAAAGTTCCTGGTGACCTGTTGTGTGTCCATCTCCTCCCCTGCAGGATGGGCAAAGGAGGTTTAAGGCTCTGTAAAAGAGACAAGTTGCTCCTATAAACTGAGAAATGAGGGAAAGAGGAGAGCTGAGCCTGCTCCTGGTGTTCCCTGGCTGTGGGCAGCATTGCCAGACCGAGCCCTTCTGGGTCCCCAACCCCCTGGGGGACAGGGACCCCTGGTCCCACAGCCTCCCCCTGCCCATTCCCGGGTCTCTCCACAGTCCAAGGGCTCGGCATGCGTGGCCAGACTCTGTCTGCTGTTTCCTTATAATTTAAAAGCCTTCCTCACATTAATCTTTTTATTTTTATTTTGACAAATGTATGTTTCCAGGAAGTTGCTGAGGTCAAAGCAGCATCTGTTGCTCGTTATTTTGGGGGATGCAGAGGGTCTTTGTGAGGGTTTCCAAAGCAACAAGGAATTAAGTGGTTTGTAAAGCGGAGAGCAGGAATGAGGAGCAGGCTGGGGCTTCCCGAAAGGCGGCTGAAGATGCTGATGAAAATCAGATCAACTCGGCTCTATTTTCTTGGAAACTTGAGCTATTTTTCTTGTACAACTGTCAGCCCGACTCCCGTATTCCAAGTGCTTGGCCACCACTAGCTCCACGTTTCAGCGCTGGGATTAGCGTGGCCCCGGTCAGACTCACTTTCCCCGGCTCGTGCCGGGCGCTGCGGGATGGGAGTGGAGCTTTTGGGAGTGGCAGTGCATGTCCCCTGGTGTGGCCCTGGCTGGGGACACGGGCCAGAGACCCCTGAGATGGGCACCAGGCCACTGTCCCCTGCCCCAGGGCTGCCCCTCACCCCCCAAAACTCACACCATGAATTGCCCGGTGTACCCCACAGGGGGCCTGTGGCCAAAAGTGCTTTTTCTTTCAAAACAAGCTGAGGAGAGGCTGGTGCCAAGGCGAGGGCTGCGAGGAACCCAAGAGATTTATCGCTGAGGAAATACTTTCTCCAGCGAGGGCTGACGGCCGCAGCAGGAACAATGGGAGATTCGCAACGTGAACAAAGCTGATTTCGTTCTTCTTTTTATCAATGCTTTTTCCTTGCGGATCCTCCCTTCCTGGAAGTGGGAGATGCAGCTTCCCCCGCGCGCCGGCCGTGTAATCAGCAGGAATGGCCATATCCTGGCTGGGAAGCGAGCTGTGAAACGCTGTCGCCCGCAGTGATTTATGAGCCCGTGGCAGCGGCCAGCGGCGGGGCTGGCCCGGGGACAAGGTGCCAGGGCGCGTGCAATATCCACGTATTCTTTCTGCTCCTCGCCGGGTCCCCGGGGAGCCGCCGGAGGAAGTTAATGGATTAGACACACACGTTCCACTTGATTTTTATTTTTTATTGCCCTGTCTTTCCAAATGCCTTTAGCAGATGCACGAGCACAATGGGGCCGGCCGATGAGCATCCCGGCCGGGCGGGCAGCGGGGCAGCAGCCAGGCTGGAAAGGTCAATGTGGAGAGTGCTTGCGTGGGGACACCAGGACAGCCTGTCCTGGCGGGTACAGTCCTGCCCCACTGGGGCCGTGCTCAGCACCGGCTCCTGCTGTGGACAGCAGGGATAAGGTGATTGCAGCCCCTCCGCAGCCGGTGCTGACCAGCAGCCTGAGGCCGCACAGCCCCTTGTCCGCAGGGTCATGGCCGTGGCCGAGGCAGCCGGTGCCGAGCGGGTCTCCCACCGTGCCTACAGCCGGGGTGTCCTTCCCGGGGGGCTCACGCCTGTGGAACTCGATCGTTCCACTGCCAGGCTCACACTTCTGCCACATTATGCAATCTTCACCCGATACTGGGAATATGAAATAATTATTCCAAGTGATCAGATTTTAATTATGCAACACAGAGGATGATTATTGTACGCCAAATTGGTGCCGAGTGCTTAGTTATGTATATGCCAAATTTAGTCTATACTATTATACCCAGTGGGTGGCCGTAGACAATCAGGAAGTAATTAGTTTTGCTGGAGGTTGTTCGCCTGCCTGGTTCGCTGTGCTGTCTGGGGAGCGTCTTGCTGCGCTCCGTGAATACCGCGGGCTCCGAGTTCAATACCGTCTTTTTGTGACAAGCTAATAAGCTGTCTGCATGGCGGCCTGTAATTAGCGCTGTCGATATTCATTTGGAAACGGAGACCGCGCTGAGCGGCTCCGCCGACGGCGCTTCCCTTTGTCGCCGCTCTGGGCTGGTCCCTCCTCACCTCCGAGGAGGGCGATGGGTGCGCACGGATGGGGATGCGGGGAGCGCTCGCGTGTGTGCGGCACCCTCGGGTCCCCGCTGAGGAGAGCACCAGCCGTGAGGGTGCTGAGCCCCGGAGAGCAACACCTGCCCCCCACCCACTCCTGCGTCACCCTGGCCTTGTGCTCCATGGGGAAGCCGCCACTGGCCCCAGCTGTGCGATGTCCCCAGGGCTCTGTCCTGCGGCGCTGGCCAGGAAGGCTGAGCTGGTGTGGGGTGTCAGGAGGACTGGAACGTGGAGGGGGCTTGGGCTGGGGTGGCCATCCCCTCCCCAGGGTCGTGGGGCACTTGGAGAGCCCTGAGCATCACTGGGGTGTGCTGAGGTGCTGCGTGGTTGCACCTTTCCAGGCAGCCTGATCCTGTGGGATCTGGGCTCTTCCGCTGCATGCAGAATTACATGAAGAATTACATGCAGAATTCCTGAAGGGCCTGAGGCTGCATGAGCTGGGAGATCACTGGAGCATCACCCCCCTGGGTGGTGTTTGCAGCTGGTCAGTGTTGTGGGGGCACCAGGACCCGTCCGCTTCTGTGGGAATGGTCTGGATCTGCCGGGCAGGAATTGTCTGAAGTATGGAGCAACTTTTACCTCTGTTACACAAAGGAAACTTTCCTCCTCTTTCTGTTGGAGATGCTCACTCCATTGAGATGATTGGCATACTGGAGAGCTGAGAAACTAAATTGTTTATACACTAATGAATAGAAGCTTGATTGCAAGATCCTGTTTGGAAAATTATAGTGCTGAATTGAAGCCGTACAATTACATCCAAAATGCTGCATATTCATTTCATCTGCTTTGCATAGAGATTAACAAGCGAGCCCTAAAGCAGACTCTGAAATTAAAGCTAACACCAGATTTAGTCACAGGTTACAAACTAAATGGCATTGTTTGATGGATATGAATCTTTACCACCTGCCTGCCTGATGATTGCTAGCAGCTTAGCAGACAGCAAAGGAAAAAGTTTCTTCCCATGAAGGAAGCATAATAAGGCTCTGGGCTGGAAGTGCCCCCTCCCCACACAGGCAGCCCCCCGGCAGATGTCTGCAGTGGGCCTGGGGAAGGGGCTCCCTGCTCCCCACTCTGCCATGCTGGAGGCTGCACCCACCCCATGGAGGGATGGAGAGTGGCCCTGAGACTCCACAGAGGTTCTGGGTGCTGGGTCCCTCCATTTGGGCCTCCTGTCCTGCGTGAAGGGACAATCTCACAGGGTCCTTGTCCATCCTGGAGTCTCTGTGCTGAATTGCCCCTGGATTCCCTTCCTCACGTTGCAAGGGTCAGGAATCCGAGAGGGCAGGGGTCTCGTGCTGGCTGCAGGCAGCCCCTGGGGATCCCAGTGCCCTGGCATGCCACTGTCCCATCCCATCCGGCTTTGCCATCTGCATTCTCCCACCTCATACTCCCATCCTGTGTGCTGGGGCCAGGATTTATTTCAGGAGCAGAAATGGGACCAGGAAAGAGCAAAAGGAGTGTGTGGGGAGCAGGGCCCCCCATGGCAGTGCCCATGCTGGCAGGGGCTACTCAGGGAGCAGCTCAGGGGCTCAGCTGTCATTCCCAGCAGGGATCTTTCCTCTTTGGGAATACCCGGGAGTTCCCAGTCTGCCCCACAGGCTCAGGATCCCCTGTGCATGGGCCCCGTGGGGCAGAGACACAGCACTGGCTCTGCAAATCTGACACCTTTATTTTTTTCTTTTAAAAGTCCGTTACCAAACCGCAGGGTCCTATGGAGGGGCTGGGCTGTCACTACCGCACTACGGGACGGCCCAGCTGAGCTTTACAACCCCCAGCCCGGTCACCAGCCCCCTCCCGGCTCTGTCACTGCCATGGCCGGCTCTGGGTGCACGTCCTGTCACCCCCCTCTCCCCGTGGGAGCAGCACCATGCCAGGGACAGGCAGCACAGCTGTTCCAAGTCTCCATTTCTGCTTGACACTTCCCAACTCGACTCTTCGACACTTTCCCAACACCTTCTGACAAACAACCAGCGTGGATGAGCATCCTCTCAGTCTCTCCACAAAACCTGCCCTTCACCCCACGCTCAGCTTCTTCCTTAAAACATAACTTCTCCCAGGACACTCACATTTCCGAGACCAAACCCAAACCACACCGTAACACCCTAAAATCAGTGCAAGGAGCAGCCTCCTGCCTGCAGCCACCAGCAGCTTGGGGGGCACGGGAGGGCCCTCTGCCCTGACCCCAAGACATGGGGTGCACCCTTCCTTAGGGGGTCACCCCCACTGCCGCAGGCTCCCAGGGCCAGCCCTGCACCCATCAGTGGCCGCAGAGGGGTGGCCCAACCTGTGTGGGCAGTGGGTGCTGGGGAGTGGGAAAAGGCACCTATGGAGGCAGTGGTGGCTTCACCGTGTGGGGACACAGTGGTGGGGCTGCTGTCCCCAAAGCAGGGCTGGGCACAGCGTGGGGCTGGTGGACACTGGCAGCCCTGGAGAGACCCAGCGTGGTGGCAGTCTGGGACACACCTCGGGGAGCTGGGCAGGGGAGTGACACTGTGGCTGTGCCGCGTGGCCCTGCTCCGGCTGCCACAGGTGGCAACAGACAAACCAGAACAGACTCTTGTCCCACAGCCCTGTGCAGTGCCCTGCCCAGGGCTTCCACCCTTCAGCTCCCTGGGAATTCTCTGCTGTGAGCATCCCTGGCTGTGTGAGCAGGGACAGGATGGCAGTGTGACAGCAGTGTGAGCTGGTGCAGACTGAGGCAGGGCTGGCCAGGTCCCGTCCTGTGGGATGGCCCTGTAGGTGCTGGGGGAAGCTGTTACATGGGACAGGGACAGGAAAGGGACCTGTCTTGTAGCCTGGGCACAGGGACCCCCAGTTCCAGCACAGGAGTGTGGACAGAGCTGCTGGGGCTGCCAGCCACCAGCTGCCATCTACTGTGGCCCCACTAAGAGGGGACTCTGCTGGGCCCCACGGCAGTGTCCAACTCATCTTCAGAGAAGCTGATGTGCAAGCAGGTGTCGTCTGCAGGGGAGAAGGGCAGTGAGCTGTCCGTGGGGCTGCCCAGGGCCACCAACTCCTTGGCCAGGGTCTCGCTGGCTGCTGGGTCATGGATGCTGGCCAGGGGGGACATTGGCCCGCTCTCTCCAGTCCTGTCCTTGCCCAGAGTGTGCTGGCAGGTCCCGGCAGGGCCGGGCTCTGTGCTGGAGGCAGTGCTCCGTGCAAGAGTCCTCGCCTCAGGGTCCAAGAGGGTGAGGGAGCTGGCAGTGATGCTGGTGAGGCTGGAGATGCTGGCACTGGGCAGGCTCAGGTGGGCAGCGCTCTCGGGCTTCACCTCCACTTCCAGGCTCGGGGAGGTCTTGCTTGACCTTTTGCGTAGGATGGGTGGCGGCGGGTTGAGCTTGGGAATGGGCGGCTGCCGCCTGCGGAGGGAAAGCAGAGGGAGGAGGTGATGGGCAAGTACTTACCTGCAGCACTCAGGGTGTTCCCGCCGCAGCTGGCAGGAGACAGGGGTGGCATACTCTACCTACCTGTCCTCGTCCCCTCTGTCCGTGTCGTCCGCCTTCTGCCGGCTGCTCCCGTTGAGCAGAGCGAAGTCGCTGACCTCGGAGCCCTCCACGCGCCGGCTGAGCCCGTCCTGCCCCTCCAGCACCGCCAGGCATTCGTCCCCCTCCTTGCTGCCGTAGCGGTGGCTGCCCCTGTCCAGGCTGACGAGGTTGAGGTAGGAGTCCCTGGGGCCCAGGGAAGGCAGCGAGCCAGGGCCCACAGGGCTGCCCAGGATGCTGGCGGGGGTGGAGGTGGATGGCAGGTGGACGTCCAGGCTGTAGTGGTTCTTCAGGTTCAGGGACAGGGACTGGGCCAGGGACAGGTTTTGCAAGGAGCGGTCAACTGTGAGAGATGGACAAGGGGCATGTGAAAAACTGGGCATCTCCCAATCAGCCGCTCCCCTGGACTGTGAGGGGTGCAGAAATGCCCCAGGCCCCCAGAGCCTGCTGGGATGGTACTGGGAGCACTCCAGTTGCTTTCTGTGATTGCAAGGGATGCAGTGATTGTCCAGAGGGATGGAGCTGGGGGCACCCCAGCACCCAAACAACCCCAGTGAGGGTGTCACTGCGCTCACCCGGCTGCCGATGCTCATCGCGGTGCTCCTCCCGGGCCTCCAGCACTGTCAGCTGCCGCACCAGCAGCGAGACGTGCTGCAGCAGGTCGCGGTTGGTCAGCAGGAGCTGCCGCACCCGGGCCTGCGCCTCGATCCGCGCCGCTGTCTCGGCCGCCAGTTGGTCCTTCAGCAGCTGCACCTGCGGGACGGGGCGATGCGGAGGGGGATGATTCGGACGGGATGATTCGGACGGGCTGATGCGGGACGGGAGGAGCATCCCCGGGAGCGCCCGGTACCGGCGGCGCCACAGCGCCCCCTGCCGGCC
>VZTF01002398.1:0-64343 GCA_013397755.1 Cnemophilus loriae
AAATCTAAATTCACAGGAGGCAAATTAAAATTGGCTAACATGTTTTCCCCAGCATCCCTGAGACTGGACTGGCCTGGCCATGAGTTCACCACCCCTCCTTCCCATTGGTGATTCCCTCTACGGATCCAGCAGACGGAGAAGAGCCAGAGCTGAGACAGAGAGCCCAAGAGGCCAGGCTGGGTCAGGGATCAGTCAGTGATGTGTGTGCGTGCAACTGGGGCTCACTGGTAGCCCAGCACAGCGTGACCCCGAGATGCTGCTGTGCCGCTGTCCTGGTGTCCCTTCCTGCCCTCACACACCCCGTGGTTAGACTGATGTTGTTGGGGCTTGCCTGACATTCCCATGTCTCCAGCACTATGGCACTGCATCCATGTGTCAAGAAAACTGAAGGAATCTGTTATCAGCAATAACATTTCTCTCTTCTTTTCAAAGATATGAGCACGTAAAGTAAACTTCATCCAGGAATGTTTCAATGGATTTGTGCATATTATATGTTATAAATCATCTCAGAAACAAAAGTTATAAGATAAATAATGGTTGAAAAACAAATGGGGTTTTTTCCCTTTAGAGACTTAAAAAAATCTTTGTAAGAGAGGTACAAAGAAGTTTCTTTTTGTCTTCCAGAGACAAAGCAATGTCACAATCACATGTAAATCCATTGTAGGCTGTCTTCCATCAAGTACTGTCAGATTTTGACAGATGGTTTGTCTGTTGTGTTTGGGTAAATTGGGTTACCCACACCACAGATCTTGAGGCTTTCATTTTATTATGCTTGCTTGTCTGTGCTTTTCTCCTACTTTGTCTTTTTCTTTAATATTAACAATCAAAAAAATGGAGCAACATTGAGGCTGAGGGAATGGGGCTGGGGAAGACAGTAGCAGGGAATTCTCATTTAAGGGCTGATGAGTGAATATTGAGGAAATTAAATTCAGAGACATATTCCTCACAGACTCAGAAGCCAACAAATTCTTAAGACCTTCTGATATGATCAGATTAAGAGATATAAGCCATAAAGGTATATGCATTCACATTATCTGACTTTTGGAGTTGAATTTAAAGCTATCTTAGATATCATAACCTTTGAAGAACTGTAAGGTTTTTTACAAAAGATCAAAAGATGCTAAAAGGATGACAATGTTTATGCAAGCAACACCAAAAACCTCAGGGTGGTTTCTCCTAAGAAGAAGTTAGAGGTCTGCCAGTCGAGACTGGGGAGAACACACTGAAGCCTGTCCAGATGCTCCATTTTATGATGTGATTGAGGATAAGCAGCTTCAATGGGAACTGGTCATGCTGCAATTTTGCTGAAATTATGTGCTCTTCGGGATCTTTGTCAAACCTATTCATGAATATAGGGAGTTGTGAAACCAAATGTCCTGGCTGGCTGGTTTAATGACCATTTTAGAATTTTGTAACATTGGCACTTATTCAGGCTAAGATTATAAAAGTAATTAAATTATATGTTTGGATCATGTGCAGATTGCTTATGGGAATTGGGAAGCAATTTCTTCCTGCTCCTTACAAGGTGCTTAGACCAGAAATGTAGAAACACAACTGAGAAATGCAGTTTTGAGCCAAAAGCTTGTCTGTTATTTCTTTGGGTGTTTGGAGCTCAGCAGCTCTCTTGGGAAGAAATAACCTTGTTCTGGAGTCCAGGGCAGCATTTCTCAGCTTAGGAGATATTTATTTAATTTCAAAGATTTAGATCCTGCAGAAAAAAAACTTTATTCCTTTTCCCTCATTTTTCTTTACTTTTTTTACTGTTTTTTCCTTCCATGGGGCAGATGGGGTTTTCCCTGGGTAGCCTGTTCACAGCCCTGGCAGCAGCAGAATGCCCTGGGCATTCTTTTCATCTTTCTCCACCTCAGGTGTAGTCAGACTACTAAACTAGATGAATAAATCAGCTTCCCTATTGTGTCAAATCTCATGTTCCTAATGGCTCATTAAACAATTTCTAGCTGCCAGAATCAAGCAGCTTCCAAAACAGATTGATTCTGCAAAAAGAAGTTGTAGTACAGTCTGTCAGGTTGGGATTTTCCTTCTTTTTTTCTTCTCTCTGGCTGATTTCCATTTTTATTTGATGCTTTCAGATGCTGTGTGCGTAGGGGGTTTTTTGTTGTTCTTTTAAGTATTTTCTCATGTAGTAATTATCTTGTTTCAAAGTCTGAACATACATCATAAATACAGATTATAATCTGTGTGTTGCTGTTTACTGATTTCGAAAGTTTGAAAGCTGTTTGACAGTTAAAACTTTAAAAAACCTAGGCAATTACTTATTTACCTCAGTAGTTGTTCTTTACTTGGTTCTTAGCAAAAATACTCTGCTAATTGTTTTCACATACTTGCTTGAAAAGTACCAATGAGTGGAGGCCTCCCACCCCCCCATTCTCTCTCTTCTTCCTTATTTGCACTGTATGTAGAGCCTGGGTTTTAGCTGTAAAATTATTTGCTCTTGTTCTTTTATTGCCAGGTGGACCAAAACTATTCCTCTTCTTTAGCCAAAAGGAATAATTGAGACTTTATTCATGATTTGCTTTCAAAGATGTTTATACACCTTTCCTGAAAGCCATCCACCCATACATATTTCTTATCGTTATGCTTTGTTTTCTTACTTCTTCTGGAATCACAGACTAAATTACAAATACCACAGTCAAATACTACGTAAAGATATTTAAGCTGGTTACTTAGATGAACCTTGACCTGTATCTGGCTCTCATCAGCATTTTCTGTGACCTTGATCAAGTCAATCATTGGTCAAGTCAGCTCCCCTGACTGGAGAAAAAGCTGAGCATCCTCCAAAGCCTGCAAAACTCGACTCCCCTATTTTTTAAAAAACATTTGTCAGAACTCAGCTGAAGTGCGAACTGTTATGAATAGTCATTATATAAAATTATTATGAGAGTGTTTATTTTAAAATGTTCAACTTGGTGACCTTATATGATGGCAATTAGGACCGGTGAATAAGGTGATGGTAAACCAGAGGGCCTTTTAAAATTGTTTGCAAACCAATCCTGGTTTTTAATGATTTAAAACTGATACTTGTTCTTAGCTCGGTCTCTAGATCTACATGTCCAGACTTCTTCTTTTCTTCTCCAAATAAAATTTTGAGGAAATTTAGTTTTATATGTTGCAATATGATGCTCTTATCTAGATTTTCAAATTTCTTTGAGTACAAATTCAATTCATAATCTATTTTGGGTATGTGGCCAAATAAGTGAAATCACACTAGAAGGCACTTCTGTCATTTGAAAGTGGCATTATTTAATTTGAACTTGAATTTTAGCCTCAGTTTGTTGTCAGAAATTAATTTGCAAAACAAATGTAACCAAACCTATGTCCAAACACTACTAAACTGTGTCAGTCACTTCTCAGTCAGCCACTAATTAAAATTTTTACTCCTCATTTAATGAGCAATCATTTAAAGTAGTTAATATAAATGGGTTTTACTTTATTTTAAATACATATATATATGATTATATGTATTTATATACAGAATCCAAGTTTGTGCCCGTACTTATGAAAATAGAATGATGATTTATCCTGTTTATAAATTTATTAATTTGTGATCTGATTAAAAATATTTTAGATGAAAAGGACACCACAATAATGAAATATCCTTCTCAGGAGAAAAGGGCATACAACTGGGATTTTACTTACTGTAATGTCACTATGCCTGCTACTTTAAAAAATATTATATATACTATTCCTATTTGTTTATTCTTCAAGGTCTCTGGGATGCATTTTGTACGAGATGTGCTGTATGAATCATGCATTTACTGGACAGAATTTTTTGTCTGTCGTGTTAAAAATTGTGGAAGGTGAAACACCTTCTCTTCCTGATAGATATCCAAGCAAACTGAACGCTGTGCTATGCAGGTATGTTATTTTCTTGTTTGGCAGGTTTTTCAGTAAGTATGGACAATTGCTTAATCACTACTTTTGGTTTTTAATGTTTCAGCATGTTAAGTAAGAATCCTTCATTGAGACCAGCAGCAGCAGACATCCTAAAATCCACTTATATTGATGAGCATCTAAAGGTATGTAAGAAAAAGCAGTAGCTGTACACTTGCCATTTGAGTATTTATTTTGCAAAAGCAAAATGGAGGCAGGGAAAACATGTTGAAAAAAAATCATTTGATAGCTGTTCATGAGAACATTAATCTAGGGGACTTTCAGAGCTATAGTACAAATATGACTGAGGAATCACTTGACATGTTGAGTGTATCCGCTCTTAAATGTTATGAGCAATAAGAAAAACAGACATTTACACATAACAAATGTAGATCACTTGGGCCTGGGTACATATATCTCTAAACTGTTCTGGTTAGTCATAGTTTTAATGAAAACCAATGCCTTTTGCTCTTTTTGCCCAGGCTTCAGTGCCTGTATTATTTGGCTTTCAGAGAAGGTGGGGAAGGAAACTGCTCGGTCAGTTTTTATATTTGGATGGTATTGGGTGATAGCTGAAGATTCTGGATAACTTTAGCATCAAGTTTTGATACCCCTTCTGTTTTATTTCCTTGCAGAAAATACAGTACAAGTTCACAAACATGACTGCGAAAGACAAGGCACTTAACTGGCAGAAGGAAACTGTTCCCGTTTTTGGTGCTGTGTAAGTATTTTTAGCAGTTTTATGGGCAGTAGTATTTGAAATTACAGTGTTGCCAAATAATGTCATTAACACTTGTGTCCATCTCATAGTGCTTTATGTTTAAACAAACCTATTCCCCAGAAATACAAAAGAGCAACCACATTAGGGAGATGCATAATTAAGATTTAGAGAGTAAAAAAAGATTTCCAGATGAAATATTTTTATTATGTGACTGTGTAAATTGCACATGCATGTGCAGTACATGTTTATGTTAATTTAGTACCAATTTGTATGTAAACCATGACCTTTGTCTTTAAATTTTGGAGGTTTAAGCTGTCATTTTAGTTAGGTCATCATAATTTATAGTGCTGCTGATTCTGTACCTACTAAAAATTGAATGTGAAATCTATGTTTCCTAAATGGCACCAAACTAAAAGCATATGCACTTAAACTAATATTCTTCTAATACCTCTGTAGGATACTGTTATTTTTATCCTGTAACCACGGTGAGAAATCAAGAGTAGCAATCTTTCTTGGCTCTTACATCAGCAGTGTCTTCACACATGATCTCTCTCTTAGGCACTGAATATCTGTTGGATTAATTAATTGCATTAAATTACAATACTGCAATGTTTGAAGCAAATTCCAGTACGGAGATTTTAATTTTGCCTTTGTAAATTAGCTCTGCAGTTTCATGGGCAACTCACCCTCCCCTTTGCTCCCCATCCCTGATTTTTCTGTACAGGTTTAGTTCTGTTAGGAGCTAGCAAGCACAAAACCAGAAGTTTGTGATCCTGTGAGGAAGCAATGAATATCCCTGTTTCTTGTTTCCTCTAAATAACTGTCAAGATTTTAACAGCTCTCTGAAATTTGTTTTGAATTATTAGGTAACAGCAATAAAGATTAAAGCAATCCAGAACTGGCAGTGCCTTTGAGGCAACAGGATGTTCACCTTAGTTTTTCATGACGTCTGCTCTCATGTAGGACCCACAGTTTTGCAGCTGTGATCCCTTTGCAGATGCTGCCAATTCTGCTGCTTGAAAGCATCCCTTTGGGAGAGGTGACCACCTTCAGCTTTTCCAAACAAAGCGTAGTTTGCTGTCAGTGGTAGGACGAAAGCAGAGTACAGAGAGTTGAATTCCACCTAAAAAAATCTCTTGTACTGTAATTTTACCCAGTTTAACTGCTGGCAGCGTATCTGTAGGCTCTCATCTCTACAAATTGTGTTTTGGGTTTCTACTCATCACTATTGTCCTTGGTGTCTCTTGTTGACAGATGAGTCTCTGTCTTTTTGTAAGACTAAAGTTTTCCATTTTGGTATGAATAGGTACCTTTAGTATAAATAATTCATTGACCTTTGCAAGCTTTGATGTAAAATGAAGCAATAAATATATATATTCAAGTTAATGCAATTAACTTTGAGAGGATTCCTTCCTTTTCAGATTAAATACAGTTAACTACAAAGATGTTCCTTAGAGATATACTGTAAATAGTTTTGGGGCACTGAAATCTTTCCCAGATATTATGCCAACTCTATCTGAATTATATTCAGTATTTAATGCTTGTTGAAACATAGAGTATGACAATCTTCAAGAAACTTTTATTTCTTGCCTTTGTCTTGTGGGCGCAAGATTTCAGATTATCTATCTGCACCAAAACCATTGCACCCACTTTGGGGAAGCAGTATTGTTATTTGCAGAATTTGTATCCAGACTTCAAATATACCCATGCTTCTAGAACAGACTGATAAAACCACTTTGTATTTTTTAAAAATATATACTGTATTCTATACCTCATCCATTGTCATTAGCTAGAATGTATTGAGTCTCATCACCTTCCAAATGGACATAATTTTCTGGCAGAGCTAGCATGTTGGAAGGTTACTTATGTACATCCCAGAATCTGTAAGTATACTTTTTCAAAAGCAAGTTTGTAGTGCCTAAGAGGAAAAGCAAGTAGTTCTAACTACAAATATCATGCTCTTATATTATTGCTAGGAGGAAGTAAAAAGTCTGCTTCCATGCAGAGGTCTGGATTTCCTATAAATTGTGAAGCAATGAATGGCAATTTAGCTTGAGGTTTTAAAATTCAGGGCATCAGTTAGAGAAAAAAAATCCTAGGAGGAGCTTTGCTGTGACTTATCCTCCCTTGTGCTACAGTGTGATTATATTTGCCCAAGTGTTTGGAATATGCAAGAAGTCATAATTTTATCACGACTCTCATTGTACTTATGAGAACATTAGCTGCCTGTATTGTTACTCATAAGCAAAATGCCAAATAATTCCTGCAATCCCAGATCCAAAGAGGAAGGCAAAATGAACTAAAAATACCTGAGAAATGACAAAGAGCAGAAAAAACTTAAACTTAATGAATTCCCCACATCTGCTGTAATGCAGCAATACTCTAGTCTCAGTGAGTGTTCAGACAGTTACTTGCTATGGTGTTCTCCTCAACCATTGCTACTTTATATTTATGTTTACTTTTTTCTCACCAGGAACTCTTTTTGCCATGCAGAGCAAAAAGGGTGAGTCTAGTTTCTTCTACTAAAGGCCTCTGATGGCTTATTTTAATCTATTCCCATTCAAGTCATAAATTTTAAATATTTAAGTAAGTATAAGGCTGTACAAGTTCAGTTTCAGCTTGAATGAAAAATTGCTTTTTCCCCCATGAGGTTATTTTAATTTAAATTAGAGTTTTTTACAGGAGACAAGAAAGATGTCTGTATTATTCATACTTGAAGGGTTAGTTCCATTCTTATGAATAATTGAACTTGTCTTTGTCCTTAATCTTTCATATTTCACACTAATATTCGTATCTTTGCACTATTTGAAAAACATAACGAATCTTCTATGCTCATTTATTAAAATCCTGATTTCAAAATGATAGTCCAGAAGGAGTGTTACAGTTTGTATGGTTACAAACCTGGGCTCTTAGATTATCAGAAGTGAATTTATCTCTTAAGAGCAAAAACAATAATTTGAAATTATTACTTGGTGTTATAAATACATGTTATAATGAATATATATTGTGTAAGTGAAAGGTGACTGCCAAGGCATTTCAAACTAGGGTTTAATTTTTGTTTTAATTACCGTAGGATGTGAGATATAAATCTGAGATTAGTATCCTTTTTTCTGATAAAGGACTAATATTGCTCTCCTTGGTTGATAAATACAGCTGAAACACATAAATCAATAATTCATGCTCAGCTTTCAGACATGGTCTCTGGAGATCATTTTACCTGTGAACTCTTGTTATTGATTAGGACCAGAAATCCAAGAGGACAACGTGATGATTATATGTGTCACAAAGGACACATAAATATTCTCTTTTATTCTAGACAGCATGTAATAATCAATGTAAAATGTACAGGCAGTATTCCAGCTCTCATTTAAAGACTGCCTTTGTACTTGGAATATGCACAATAATGAAGCGTGACAGGGTAAATATTTCATTGTGCTTCAATATTTATTCTTTTAAGGAGATGAATCTACCTTTTTCCATCTCCATCTGAAATGATTCAGCTTCTTCGCAAATCCAAGTTTAAATATTTCAATTTAAAGAGGCATTTGCTTTCCAAACTAAAGTCTATTTAGTCTACAATAGTTCCAGAGACTTTCTAATTATTACATTTGAAATGTCACTGTGTTTCAATATCCAGTCAAAATACTGAACATTTACATTTTTATATGAAGACGGTTTTTCTCCTATTCAATTTCAGGCAGAAGAAAGTTCATTTGCAAACTCTGCAGGAACTTTCTGAAGTACAGAAAATGACACCGCGGGAACGAATGCGGCTGAGGAAGTTAAATGCTGCAGATGAGAAAGCAAAGAAGTTGCAGTAAGTTGTGCCCTAACCATGCAATTTTCCCCACCCAACAGTCTAATGAGAGAGTTGGAATTTTCAAGGTAGAAATAAAAATAGAACGGGACTTCAGCTACTCGAAGTGAATGAGGATTTTGGATGACAATAAATCACACTAATTATTTATTTAGGAAAAAAGTCAGAACATTAGCCCAAAACTGGTGCTTCAAGTACTGTGTTTCTGGTTAAATAAGTATATGAGTGATTTTCAGATGTGTTACAATAGGAGTCCTTTTTTTAATGGCTATTTGTGTTAAGAATTGCACAGTCTGAGGAGTCAGACCTTTAGTTTACTATCCAGCTTTTGTCAGTTGTTTTGGCCTCAGAGGTTTTCCAGTAGAAGTTAATAGCTCAGAGGATAGACAGTCTTGTCAAAGGATCGAACAGGGGTAATGGATGTGTTGTAAAAGTGTTATGATTTATGAGTTTTTTTATTAAGTGAGACATAATAAAATGTTTTGGAAGAGATTAGGTACAATTTCTGATGGAATATGAGAAACAACTGGAAGGCTTTGTTTGGGGTTTTTTAATACAAACCAGAATATACTGTTTTGATGACACATTTGAGGCAAAGAACTAAGACCTTCATGTACTTTTGGAAAATATATCTGAAGAGCACTTGTGTCTGACTGGCATTTGCTACATAAATTGATTCTCATTTAAGAAAACCCTCTCCTTGAACTGAAACCACTATATAAAAAAGTATTAAATTTAACACCTGTTCTGCATGGTGCTTTCAGTAATATGGTAGGCCAATTCTTATACTAATATGAAATTTATAAATAGGAAGTCTGTCTCTTTACATTTTAAAAATGAATGGAGATTAGAAAATATACTAATTGCAGGATAGTTCTAGTTTGGTTTTCATTTTCATTGCTTTCTTGCATTTTGATGTTTTCTTTTGAGATTTTCACATTTTTTCTTTCCCCCAAAACCAAAATGAAATATCTTTGTTTTGTAATATGAAGGCAACATTAGTATTCAGACCTTGTTCTCAGTCGTGAATCTTAAAAATGGATGTGCATTGAGCTCTAGATCATTGTCAGCTGACTCTGGCTGAAAATGTTGGAAACAATGTAGAAACAATACCTTCTCAGAGAGGAGATCTGCTTCCAGCAGTGCAACTCTAGAGATGGATGGGAAGGGAATATATTAATGGAAACTGGAAAAACTGCTTAATGTAGCACCCATCTTAAGTTGTTCCACACAGAAAACCACAGTTACCAGCTTTCACCCAGAGGAAGAGTTCATAGCACACAAACTTTGCATGCCTGTCTACAGCTGAAAGGTCCCTGCACTACATGGTGGAATAAAGCCCAAAGTATTTAAGATCTTTGGAAGAAATATAAAAGACTAGTACTAATAATTTACTATTTCATTATTATGTTATGCAAGTTGTGAAAGTAAAATATAGTAGGATTTGGATTCGGAAATCTCTTTTTGTGTTCATTAAAACGTGAGTAGATTCCATGAATATTTGGCAACATGAAAATCTCAGTACGGAATTTGTTTTCCCATGTCTGCTTTTAGAGGATCCTTTTGTGCACATCCTGATATCACATTCTAAATACAAGTGTTCTGTATTTACAGACAGCTGGCAGAAGAAAAATATCAAGAAAATATCAAAAGAATGCGAGAATTCAGGTCCCGTAATTTTCAGCAGCTGAATGTCAACGTTGTACATGTAAGTATGGGCTGTTGTTTTGGAGGTCTTGTCTGTCTGCACCCAGTGTATAACACTGTTTCACTTTTCTGTTTCTCACATGGTTTCTTTAGCACTAAGGGCACAGGCCTGTTCTGAGACTAATAACTGGGAAGTGCATCAAAGTCTGGACTGCTTAGCTGAACCTGTTGGTCTGTGATGAGGCAAAGTACATTCAGTTATTCAGATATGGTTCAACAAGCTCTCTGTTCATCACAGTTTTATTCTATAAGTTACCCTTTCTTAATTTACCCTTAAATCTAAATCTGCTCTCTAAAAAAAATGTTTTTACTAACTATATGACATCAAAGTTCAAAATACATTTCTTTTCAAGATATTTAGATTTATAATCCTTTAAACACCCTAATTTGGCATGGCCATGGGTTCTTTTCATTTGGTTAAGAATGTTAACACTTCAGCTGGTTTTTTAGTAAGAATGAAGCCTTGGAATGACTCCCAGAATAAATTGTCCTTTGCTTTTAAGCTATCTGCAACAGAAGATGAGCCAGTTCAATTCTAGCACCACATCTTATTGTAGAAAGAAAAGAGTCAGTTTGGAAATAGTTGGTGAACACATCACAGAAATAATTTTTTGTGTGCTTTGTGTTCTATCTTTTCTTTTGCATGTCCTCTGGTTTCCATTTCCCATTGTGTCTAGAGAAAAAAAACATGTTAAACCTGCTTCTGCTTATGGCTGAGTCACTACTGATCATTTACAAAAATGTTAGGATTTTATTTTAGTATTTGCCTAATACAAGCCCCAGGAATTGTGTAGATCAGGGCAACCATTGTGTTGTGATCCTGCTGAAAGCTCTGTTCCTGTTTCTCCATGCCGCTTCATCATTTGACTAAGGAATCTGATGAGCAGACTTCAAAACACCTCATTCATCCTCAGCCAGTCACTACGTGCAGCTATGTGTCTGCAGGACATGATGAACCAAGAGGGAATGGGACAAGTGAACTCGGCATGTCTGAATTTACAGACCACGGTAAGAATTCAAAGTCTGATGTTAAAATGAAAATTCCTATCAAGAAAGAAAGATTTGTCCCTTGTGGTTAATATGTGGTGGGGAGACTGCAGTTTAAAAAGTGGTCAGATTTGTGAAGGTGTCAAAAAATGACAAAGAAGGAAATTAATCTGAGTGGATCGATGTATAGCAAGGTTACATGGCAGGAGGTCTGTGTTCCCAAAGTTTGAGTGACCTGTGAGCAGAGATAGAGGTGAATGTACTTCCTTCAAAGGAGCTGCTGAATTAGAAGGAAATAGCTTAAACTTTACATATATGAAATAACTGGCATCAGAAAAGCATTTGGTATCCTATCTCTCCAGTGAAAAAGGGAGTATAAGAATTCAAAGTGTTTGCACCTTTGGTACACTTTGATGCCATTTTCTTTATCTTTGAGAATGAGAAAAGCAGATGGAAACTCTTTAAACTCTGTTTATCTATATTGTCCTCAAATACTTAGCTATTGTTTAAAGAATATGAAGTACTATATAACATGTATTTTTCTGTTATTGACAAAAAAATAGTCAAGCTACTTGAAAAGGGTCAGACTGTGGAAATCTTGTGTTTAATGAGGAGAATATTTTTAAGATCACATTTGTATGGTTTTTTTCTACAATGTGCTGGAGCAGTGTCTTACTCTTAAATGTTTAAAAATCATTGTGTGAGCGCTATTATGGTGAAAGATTTTTAATCAGATTAGAATCTTGCAAATATCCATCAATATACTTTAAAGTAGGAAGACTACTTTTCTCTAATAGCACTGCCTTTTAGTGTTGGTTTATGTACATCCGTGAAAGTATCGGTCATTAAATTAAAGGCATCAGAATGAGTTTGCTTGTGGTGGAGGTGTTTTGGAGTTTTTTAATAGCAAATGGTGCTTTTTTCCTTTTAATGTACCCTCATTTGTGTCTGTGTGGTTGGCTTGCTGTTTCACAGTATGAGGAGAGATGACCTGTGTAGGAGAGAACCCAGCTGCTAGAAATACATCCTGGGAGGAGGGCAGGGAAACATACAAAGGAAGGACTGAGAGAAAGCAGTAAACGTGGGTGAGAGATGGACCGGGAGAAGCATACAAGGATGCCTAAATAGAAACAGAACAACATGCTTAGAAGGAAAGAAATGGATTTTTCTGCCTTTAGAGGTCATTAGGCTTTTAAACTATAAAGACGGGAATGAGATGCATTTATATCTTGATGCAAAAGTTGGGTCAGTCCATTGTACAAAACTGAATGCATGTTTAATTGCTTGTGCCAGAGTCTCTGATGGAGGAGTGGTGGGTTCATGACAAAAAGGAGTTATGGGTAGGCAAGAGAAATTACATGGTTTCTCTTCTTTGCTTAATGAATACCTTGTTATTCCTGAAGCTGATGTCAAAGCTGTTACTTACTCTATTCAGTATTCATGCTTTTCTTTTCTTTAAGCTTTTTAGTGCAACCGTGCATATCCTACATGTCTAATTATAAAGTTATTAATTGCACTTTTGTATTTGAAAATGTAGAAACAGTTCCAGCTATTGATTTTCCAACAGAATTTTGTTCTTGATCAATGGCTATTCAATAATAAAAGAAAAAACCCAGAAGCAAGGCTGTAAAATGGTTTTAGCAAGTTGTCTTACATGTTAATTAATCTTGCTCACTGTTACTACATTAGCAGAAGAAGTTAGCATGTGAAAAACAGACTAACAAGCTCCCTAGTTACAACTAATGATTAAAAACTGTTTGGAAAGAAGAGAAAAGGCAGGAGCAACTTTTAAATTATCAGGACAGAGCTAAAAAAATCCTCTCAAGAAAAACTGGTGAGGAACAGCTAGGGATAGTACCCAAACCCAGCAGGTATGGAGGAAAGGTCAGAGCATCTGTGGCTCATGACCTCCAGTCCTTATAAAATTTGCAACATGAGCTGAAGAGAAGAGCAGGGTTTGGAGTATTGAAAGACCATGCTATTAAAGGATTAGGGAAAGGAAGAGAGAATAAAAAACCTTGCACTCCTCTTTCAGTGAAAATTATCTAAAGCATTATGAATCACAGTTGTATGTCATTGTGGAAGGTGTCAAATACAAAGCTCAAGATTTAGCTTTAGTAAGTAGTTTTGAATACTGTGGCATCCTGATTCAGTTTTAGTAGTGGTAGTCACACTAAACTGAAAGTTGAGAAAAACAAGGCAGTCTAGTTAGATAAACAAAACCCACAATGACAGTTTGGGGTTTTGGACTCAACAGTGGACAAGTTTTAGCAAAGACAGAAGCATTCAACTGTTATAGACTTCTCTGGGAAGTTTAAGCTTCTCTCCATGTTTGTTTTATGTAATCAGCAATGATACTCTGAACATTTTTTATTCTAACTAGCAGACCTGTGCACTTGAGAGACATTCGAAAGAGTTCTTTAGCTGACCAATTTTTTAGTCTTCAAGCACATTTATTTTCTGGAATATGAGAGATGTGAGTGGACCCTGTGGTTTTGATGTGGAGATGAACTCATTATTCTACAGAAAAGCTTCCTCAAGATTGGTTACAACTGGTACAAGTTCTTGAGAACTTAAATAAATTATCTGATTCTTATTCCTAAAGAGAAATGCTTCAGGCAATGTAAGCACAGTTTTCTTAGCATTTTTAAGATGCATTGCCTTATTGTCTTGCAGCTTACCTGTGTATAAGCCTCTATATAACACTTCTATATTGTTCATATGTTTTAACACTGGTTACTTTTAGCATACCTGGACCTTCCGTCCTTATTCTTTCCTTAAGATGCTTCCTAGCTCTTACATCAGAATTTATAATAGATTCTTTTGGTTTTATTGCTCTAAGAGTTCAACTCGCAACTCTGTTCTTTGAGTGTTCTCATTTTCCATTATTTCAGTTCTCAGGGTCATGTAATGTTTGTTCTTGTATTTTCCTGGTTCTCGGACTTTGTCTCTCCATTTGGCATGCATACTAGAACAAAAGATTCTTTTGGTTTGGCTATTACCTTTTTTCACACTGCAGATCTTCAGAGAGATGGGCAGGGTAACATTACTTGCAATAGTGAAGTTTTAAAAATGTTCTTTAAATTTCTATTTCTCTGAAGTTGCTATAATAGGTTTCTTAACAGTTTTGCATCTTTAATCATATTGCCCCTATATGTAAAAAGACAGACAATGGAGTGGCTAAGAAGGAGCTAGAAAAAAATTCCTTCTATGATTACTATTAGCCATTTTAAGTAAGTAACTGAAGTATGTTGAATATATCATTGGAACAGTAAATGTTCTTACTATATTGTTTCAGCTATTTAGACCACTAATGTGTTCCTTAGAATACTAAACCTTTGTAAATAGAAGCAAATGAAAAATTTTTTTGCTCATTTGCAAATCTTTTATGTACTAGCTTTAATCTGCATTAAATTTTTAGATTGGTTAATTGGAAACAAAAATTATATTTTGATAATGAGATATTTATGGAAAGATATTTTATAGTTGTGTTTAATATTCATTGAAAATTGTTGATATCTCCATCTTATGTGTCCAGGAATTTATGGAATTGTCAGCACACAAATAATTTAATGCTATGGTGGACGGAGCAGTTTAGAATATATTGTACTTTGAGGAACAAGTTTGGTTTACTGTAGATATCTTTGTGTCTCTTCCATCTTGTTTCTCCAAGTACAAGCAAGAGACAAAAGAGCTGAAATAAGATTTGTATAGAGATAGCACACAGAAACACGGAGCTACTGTCAGTGTTAAATTCAAATATTTGTGTGTGTGTCGAATATATATATATATATATATATATGTATATATCTGTACATTTCATTTGTTTTCAAGGAGCATTGTAAAATGGAATAGCTAATAATTAGCATTAGGAATAGCTAATGATTAATAACTGAATTCCCTTTATATTTTGATTTGGATGTTTTGTTTTCGGTTTCATTTCTCCAGTTCATTTTATTGATTAAGTATTTCTGAATGTTAAAAAGCGTATTTTGCAAGTCATGGCAATGATGCAGGAATGAGCAATGCAAAATGTGTCAGGATAAACTTGTATCTATATTTCCTGTCCTGGCTGAGGGTTACCTATGAAATAAATTATTCATCTTCTCTTGTTATCATCAAAAAGAAAAGCCACCTCGCAATAAATTGCTTAACATCACCCACCCACACACACCCACACACACCCACCCCTATCTCTTGACCAATTTTTTATAGAAGCTATCTCCATTTGGACTAGGACAGAGAGGCCAACGTACGTTTTTCTGGAGATTACTGCATTTTCTTATCTTTCAATAGGGGGTTTGTGAAAATACTGGTGAGGCAAATTTATTGTAGTGCTGGTAACCAGAGGTCGGTTCATGTAATAGGAAAAAAGCCAACAAAGCTGTGAAAAAGAAGTCTGCATATTAAACTGCTCATTTCCTTTAATGATAATGACTGCAGCTGGAATAAAATCATTCATTTTATAAAACATAAGCAAAAATTATCAACGAGAGCATAGGACCGTCCATGACCTACAACCCAGCCTTGCTGTTATGGATGAATATGGTCAGTGTCCTCCTCTGCCATTTAGAATGAGGCAGTTCCAGCTGGGCAGGTTCATTACATGTTTAATGTTTAATGATGTGGCCTCCTTCTAAAAAGCTACTGGAACCATCACAGAAGTAATGCATTGATTCCTAATATAGCATTATAGTTCATCTTCATCTTCAAATTTACCTGATTGAGCTTGTAGTCCACTTTTCTGATTCTAAAAGAATAACCAGAGAAGCAGATACTCCCTTTTCCAGAGAACTGGATATTGACATTTTAGGATGCAGAAGGTCGTCTTTGCCCGAGATTTTCCACTGATAGGCCACCTCAGCTTTTCTGTGTGTTCTACTACACACTGGGCTAGGCAATGGCAGATCTCTCGCTGCATCACATTATTTGAGTGCAGGTGGTTTCACCTTTGTTGCAATGTCTTCTAATGAAGCCAGATTCTACAGCATAGTTCCTCTCAATTCTTTGTACAACTTGATTCCTTTTGACTTGCTTAAGTTTGCAGAGATATTGAATAAATTAGGGAACACTACTTATGGGGACTTACTGTAAAGAAGCCAGAGAAATCTGTATCAGACCATGCATTGTACCCACCTGTGTGGGAAAGTAGTGTGGAATATCTGAAATTTCTTAGTTTACTGGATAGAAAATCCTCTAAGTAGAGGAGCTCAATCTTTGCAGCTGAAAATAGCATGAAGAGCAAGGCATAATCCTGTTATACAACAGTAATAGCTAAAGGTTCAGGGTTTCTGATTCAATTTCTACAGTAGAACTTGCCTTGAAATTGGCTATAGAATCATAAGCTGTATCTAAAAGTGCTTCTGGATAGTTCAGTGCAATTACAGATGCAACAAAAACTAGCCTTTCCTTACCATCATTGTTGATACTTCTGATTTGGATCAGTGTTTACAGTTGGAAGATAAACTGGGGTACAAAGCTATCTGCACTACCAAAAGCCCAGACCTTGTACAGGAGCCATAAGGAGTGTTAAATTCAACAAGCCACACTCTAACAGGCATGAAAACTTAGAGCCATGCACTGGCATTCGTGGCTAAAAGTGCCACTTTATATTCATATCAATTTCACAGCTGATGAGACATGGTAAACAAGGGTGGAGAGGGTTTATTTTTTTTAAAAGGTATCCAAGAAATGATATATGTATCTATATTTTTAAGGCCTTGTCCTCATTGTACCACTTTGTTGCCTAGAATGAAAGAAAGCCAAAGCAAAACAACACTGGACACAAGGGGCACTAATAAAATATTATATCCTGCATATTTGGATTGCCAACTGAGGCTTCCCTTGTGTTCACATCCATTTTTGTAAGAGTCCCAGCTCTGCATAAACTGCTGCTGCAGTTAATAGACATATTTGTGTGTGGGAAGGGGTCAAGTTAAAAGAGGAGAATAGCTTCAGTTAAATACTTGTGGTATTTAAATTCTTTGTACAGAAAAATAATGTAACAAATTAAAGCCGTATGAATAAAGGGACATATTATATGATCTCTCTGATCTGTATTATATTGCTTTTTATTTCTGTATACTGCAAATATTACAACTTCTTAAATTCTTTAGCTTAATATCTTGTGATACGTTACACCTGGCAAACCCTTGATTTCATTACAGTTTCAAAATAGCTAAGTATGTTACAGTGATTGTGTACATTATTCCTATGTCTCCATGGCTAATTTTAAGTTATGGATATATTGTTTTGACTTTCAAGTGGTCAAAGTTCAGTTGGCCCTCAAATAGGAAATGTTCACTCATTATAAAATACTGTGCTTTTTTTCTAGCCTGTTATTTTTACGAGCTTTGTTGAAGGATTTTCAAGGTAGTTCTGTAAATCTTGGAAGGTTAAAAACCTGTAATATTTCTGATCACATCTTTAGGCATCTATGCACACACACCTTTGTTTTGGTGCCTGTAAAATGGTACTTATTCGTACTGATGGGTAACTGAGTAACACTCCAAAAGATGACCATACAAGTGATCACACTGCTCAAAGGCTTTGAGGAAAATCAAGTCTTGTTTTGTTTTTCAGTCTGACAAGTCAAAATAAAGCAGAATAATACTTACAATAAGTGGCATTAAGCACCTTTCTGCATTATTCTTGTTACATTACCCTTTGTAACCAGGAAATCTTGTCTCAATTAAGAAGACAGAATTGCTGTGAGCTCTGCTGTGGTTACCCACTGGTCTCCTCTTTCATCTGGTTACCCTACTTTCAGGATCATAAGGCATATTCCCTGACTTGCTGCAAGGATAGCGTGGGATGCTTGTGGAGAGAAACTTGCTGGTTTAGTTCTGGCATTTGCAGTTACCAGTCCTACACTTGTCCTTGGAACATGGGGTGACAAGCTCCTGAGACTCTCACAGGATCTGAGGGTGTAGCGTGCTCCTCTGACCTCCTCATCTGTCTCTTGTTTTCATTGCTTGGTTTCACACTGAGCCCAACTTGTCCCAGATTCAATTAAAGGAATACTAAATCTGATTTATTCTAGCAAAAGCAAGATTTAATGAAGTTTGCAAGTTTTAGCCACAAAGTGGAAAACTAATCAATGCTTTTTTTTTTTTTATCATTGACTAAAGCATTATTGTTCTTCTTTAAGGAGTTCTTCCCTAGAAGTATTGCCCTTGGAGAGCAAGAGTTGAACTCTAGCCATAAGCTCCTCAGGAAACCTTTTCCAAATCTATCTACTCTTCAACGTGCCTAGCTACCAAAATCTTTTCCTAGCTTCACAAAAATTCATGGCTTACTTCTTAAAAGAAGTCTTGCTCTTGCAGATTCACAGAGGGAAGCCTTCAGAATGAAGTCTTTATGCAGCAGTTATGTAAAAAAACCCGAACACTTTTGAAGTGTGGGGAGACCAAATTATGTTACTGTATAGCTCCTACTTTTTTCCTAATCTATTTTTCATACTAGTTTAGTTTGGCGTTGATAAAGAGAGTCTACTTCAAAATTCACCTTGGTCAATGACTACAGTTAAAATTATTCTGGCCAAGTCTTTTTAAAAACAGCACAGGAATTCCCTTCACTCCTTCCAAAGCATTATGTTAGAAAACATTTATGAAACACTCTGTGAATTTAGGAAGCAGTTAGAAGCAAATGCACTGAGATTGTATAAGTCAAAAAGATACTGTATACTGGATTCTATAGCAGCTACTTTCAGATAATATCAGTGTTTTAAGTCTTCCTTGGAAAGATGCTAATTTTTATTCCAAGTTGTCCTACGTGCAGAACAACATAGCTTTACACTGCACCTTAGACACAAGGTTAAACTGATTTAATTAAAGAGGCACCAGGCTTTTGCTTGCAAACAAAGCATGAGTGAATAGGATGGTGTTGAAAAATGTTTTATGAGGACTCCTGGTCCAGCCCCATTTGCAGGTTTATGGCTTACTTATCAAACCAGAGAACATTTCTGGGGAGCTAAGACAAATTATATGGTGATGCAAGAAGCTGAAGCCAATTCCAAGTGAGGAAGAATTAGCTCAGAAAGAAGCTGTAAATGCTGAATTAGTTTGCAGATTCAACCAGTTTAGCTTTCAGTGTGTGTGACTGTCAGACAGCTAGGTGGAGGGAATGAGAAGGTGACAGCAGTGAAGATCTTGGTTGAACTCTTCTGCTGTATTTCCTGCTTCACAGAGCAAAATGTGCCCCTGTGATCTTGTAAATATGTTCTTTCACAAGTTAATTTCATCTGGATGTTTAAGGGCTTAATACCTTTTGGCTTGGTTGCTATCATTTACTTGTTTTTCTTACTTGTTCAACATATATTATTGCTTATATCCAAATTAAATGCATTTTGCATCTTTGCTACATCCAGGCTCTTGTGTGCACAGCTGCTTATACCAAGTTTGGATATGAGCCATTCCCATTTGTTTGCTTCTCTTTCTGTAACTTCTAGTTGTGAAAATGCCCCCAGTTTAAGTCTCAACAATGGCATTCTTAAACCAAATCTCAGAGAGAAGAAAGTGAGTCTTGTAAGCAGCAAATTTTGTGTTAGCTTGTGGACTTTTTCCTTCCCAACACTGTTGTCAGACTGAAACGGAACGTGTCAGGAGGTCAGTATCTGCCAGATTCAGGAGGAAATCTGAGTTTTTATTGGAAAGTATACTTTGACTGATAAAAAAAGTTTAAAATAACTCAGGCGGTAAGATAGATTTAAGTTGATGTCATTGGGTCACTTTTACTTCAAGTTACATCTCTTGGTCTGTTACCGATGGAAGTAGTGCAAATAGTAGGGCAACTTTTACAATAATAAGGACTCTTTATGCATAAATGAAATGGCCTCCAAAATTCACTAAGTGCTCCTTGTTATTGACTACATCACTATGTTGTTCTTTCTCTTCATTCACCCATCATTACCAAAAGGATTTCTGAATATCTGGAAGATTTTTAGATTTGTTGAAGTTTCAACCATGTTTGAAAGGCAGCATGGCTTCACCTTCATCATCACTGCCTACCAGAGCTCCCATTTCCGTATACATGACAACTAGGAAATCAGAAGAAAAAACAACAAATTATTCAGAAAACTAGGGAAAAATGTGATTAAAGTTTTCCTTCTTGCTGTTCATTTTTGTTAACCACTCCTTTTAAGAACTTCTTTTCTCCTCTCACGCTTTGTCTCTGTACTTATTGATAAAATACCAGGAGGTGTTTAGGGGAAAAAAACCTGTGTTCCTTCAAATAAAACATTTCTCTTGGAAATTTCACTTTGGTTAAAAAAAGATAGTTTTTCCTTGGAGAAACACTTTGAAACTTGCTACTTTCTTTCTAACATCAACTAGTAGATGATTCCTGTAAGGCCACTCTGATTTACATCCTCTGTACCTCTTTTTCTAGCCATTTCACAATAGGTAGCTCTTCACTCACTGATGCCCATAAAATAATTGAAGCTTTTTACTTTTTTTGAAATGCAAAGAGGAGAATTATAAAGTATTAATGTTTAAATTTGGTTATATTTCTAGTTCTCATTTAGAAGAACTCATTTTACTTTATGTCTAAGCTGTTCATGGCCATGTCAGAAGATAATTCATTTAGCAACTTCATAGTCCTTTTGTGCTTATCCAGAAGGATTGTACAGAACTGTCATGGGCACGAAAGTCCTGTACATCCCCTAATTCATTTCTTAAATGCATGTTCTGAGAGCCTGTTTCAGCCTAGTTTAGAAGAGATGGACAAAAGATTCCACTGTCTTTCTGAACAATGAAGCTTCAGAGCTTGAAAATGCATATATAATCTATACCTGACCAAAGGATGGTGATTCTCTTTGACTGAAACTTTTAAAGTTGAAGGGTTTTGTCTTGCACAGGGAAACAAAAAAAACCAACTCAAACCCCCAAACCAATCTGAGTGAGCTTAGATTATAATAAAGGAGTTATTTTATTTTTTCTAATCATATGAGTACTGTCCTGAGCTGCAGAGGGGCACAGAGCCCTTGATCTCCTTTGCACCAGAATTTCTCATTCAGGATGATGTATCTCAGGGAAACATATCTCTGTGTTTCAAACTTCTGTCCTACTGACTGTGCTCCAGCTCTTTATGTTTTCTTTCTTGAAGGCAGAAATCCCTTTCTGTTTTCTCCCTTTGTAGTAACTGATGCACAGTTCTGAAGAGAGCTGCCCAGCCGTGTGCACCAGCTCCTTTTGCCAGCTCCTCAGTTTCTGCTTAGCTTGTTTAGTGTGTAAGTTAAATATGTGCACACAGACAAATAGATCTGGGGTGATTTCTGAACTGTTTGTGAGGAA
Source organism: Cnemophilus loriae (assembly GCA_013397755.1). Lineage (NCBI taxonomy): Eukaryota > Metazoa > Chordata > Aves > Passeriformes > Corvidae > Cnemophilus > Cnemophilus loriae. The sequence continues at coordinate 21,416 of VZTF01002398.1, forward strand.
TCACATAGCCGCAGCATTATAAAATAACTTAGGTTGGAAGGAACCTCTGGCAGCCTAGTCCACTCTGCTGCTCAAAGCCGTTCTTTTCAGGTCGGCTTATTCAGGGGTGTCTGATCAAGTTTTGAACACCTCCAAGGGTTGATTGAGCTCTTGCAGCTTCTTTAAGCCCTGTTCCAGTATTTGATCACACTCTTTTTCTTTCTTTTTCATCATGTTAAATTGGAATTTAGGATGTTGCGGATGATGTTTGTTGTCTCATGTCCTATCACCATTCACCTCTGAGAAGAGACTGCCTCCATCTTCCTTTTATCCTCTGATCAGATAGGCATAGACAGCAGTAATGTTTCCCCTTTACTTTCCCTTCTCAGGGCTGAAGGGGCCCCACTCTCACAGCCCTTTCTTGCACCCAGGTGCTCCAACGCTGTGCTCAGCCTGGGTGGCACTGTGGCATTTGCTCCAGTAGGCAACACCTGCTCATATGGGATCAAACTGGTATTTGCTGATGCATTTCCACAGAAAGGAAAGGATCAGGGGCACCTTTGTGTTACTGATGGGGTCCTGCCAGTGGGCTGTCTTGCAGCCCAGTGCAGCACAGAAGCAGAAGGCAGAGGAATGATTTTCCTTGCTCTTGCCTCAGTGCCCAGCATGGCTCATGTGCAAACCTTGCAAGGAGGGCAGTGCAAGGGTTTTTGTCCTGGCCCTCTCTCTCAGTTTGCTGAGTTCTCTGTGTCAGTCTGTGGTAGCAGAGATGTGGTAGCACCACTTTCTGGTGTCCTGGTTCATGTCACCATCTTAGGAGTCCATTAGGTCTAGTGACATTATGTGTCAGAGCAGTTGAGTGATTTGCTCCCCACTGTCTTGTTTGTGGTACTGGGCAGACTGAGGAGTGTAACAACATGAAATTGTAGTAATTTTTTTCCTTAAGGTGGGAATGTGGCAGCTGAGAAAATCCATCTTTTTCCAGAGATGCAATGAAGCCTTCGGATTGAAAACGTACGATAGTCCTTAAGAGTCAAGTGTGACAAGTGTGACTCTGTTACTGTGAATACAAATGGTGAAAATTTACATAAGTTACACCATTCTGTTTTCTTTTTTTCTTTTACTCCTTTTTTTTTTCTTTTTTAAATAAAAGTGGCCTTACTTATTGTCTTCTGCATGCTCTGGAATGTGGAAATACTACATCCATGAAACAATGACAAGTATGACTTTGAGGCACAAGAAAATTAAAGATATTTATCAAAGTATTTTCATCTCTTTGGAGAAAATTGTTGTTGCTGAGTTACCATGCCACCTGAAACAAGCTCTTGGTGGATTTAAGCAAAATATTACAAGTATCACATTCCTCTGTTTTCTGTTTAGCTTGTCTACTTGGGAAATAACCATGCTTTTATGATTTTTTTAGATAATGGGTTTTTACCCTTCATTCCACTATTAACATCGTGTTACTATATAGAAAGAGATCTAAAGAGGAATGTTTTCATTCGAAGCTTGTTTTCTTTTGAATATCTAGTAGCAAGTATCAAGTGTCTCAATGCTATGCCTAAACCATCTGGTAATACCAAAGCAACAGCTGAGTTTGTTCTGAATTCAGTGCTTTGTAAGCAAATAAAAGGTATTGTGACTGGCCTTTGTGCAATACACACAGCTGGAGAAAGCACAATGTGCTTTCAGAGACCAGTTGACAGATATGGGGGTGTGAGGAGGCAGAAGCAGCTCTACAGACCTTTCCTCGTGCTCCCTATGGAGAATATAAGTATGCTGCATCGGAGGCGTTCAGCTGGATGCCAGTCCAGCTGTCAAAACAGAGGCAGGGTCCCCTGGGTTCTGCAGCAGCAGTTTTGTTTCCTCTTTCAACACGATAGACTTGGTATTGCACTCACTAGCACTCTTCTTTACCCGAGTACCTCCCAGGCACAAATAGGCTTAATATCTATTTTATTTGTCAGAATGAAGGACAGAGTCAAGGTCCTGTCACTGGAGTCCATGCTAGGCTTTGCAGTGGTCAATCAGAGGTCAGACAACCTAGCCCAAAGACCAACATTTTTATAAAAAATTCTTCTCTGAAAGCACAAACCAAAGAATTTTCTTCCGTGCTACATTACTAAGTGTACGACTTCACTAGTAATGTTCAGGAATCAGGGCAGTAACCAGCCTTTTGTCACCTGGTTTGTGGAAGTTGGAGGTGTATATGAAATCACACGGAATCATGGGAAAACTCAGGTATCAAATATTCTAGAGGATGGACTGCAGGCATGGAAATGGAAGCTTATGGGGCCTGAACTCCCCTGACAGTGCCTGCCCTGAGCTGAAAATATCAACTTGCTTAAGCTGTCTGCACTTAGATTTTACTAGGCCAGCACAGGTACAGCTTGCCATGTTGATTTATGGTATCTGCTGTGCCAAATCCACCTTATCTATTCTTGAAATTTGTCTGATCCGGGGTTTCAGCTCAATAAGCTATTCTGTACTCAGATAATTCTGCAGAGAACCAGAGATATCTTGTGCATCTGTAATACGTGGAGCACTGGGAGCTGGCTCTACTTTGGTAAGACTCAAAGAATTGTTATATGGAAGCAGTTTAAATAAATGTGTAGATGCTTTGAAGACTCCTTCTTTGAAGATGCTACTCATAAAACCAAAAAGTTTTAAGAACTTTTATTAGGTAAGTCCCAAATTCCTATGCACTGGACATGTGTCTTCTTTCAGAAATGCCACTTGGAATAGTTTCTGAATTGGGGCCAGTAAACTTGTATACCCTGGAACATCTCTAGCATCTGAACTAGCATTTCACGTTGTATTACTAAGCTCGGATTAACTGGCTGTCTATGAACAGCTGTCACAAATGGTGAGGTGAATAATTCCAACAAGGATGCAAAAGCTGGCATGGAAGTGGGATACAGCCACTGCCAGCCTCTCTGCATAATTCAGGGGCGTCACCAGTTTTGTATGGTCATGGGCTGCTCACAAAGTATAGAGCTTACAGTAGCCAGAGAAGACATTTTAAAGTTATAGTCATGAGTAAAAAGACTGATTTTGATACCTTGTTTGATTGGAAAGGGGAGGCTTGCATTTTTAGTACAGAAATAAATAAATGCAGAATGTGGGAGGAGAAGATGGCTCAGAAAACATCAGCATAGTCTGATGCTTGTATTACAACATAATAAATGGGCTGTTTTGTATGTATTTGAATGCACATAGACAGAATGCAGATGAACCTAATAAAGTTATCCTAATCACTGGGATGACAGCCTCTCTGCAAGAAAGAAAAATTGATCACCTCACATGGGAGAGGAGATGTATCTTAATTTTGTAGCGTTCTTTCCATGTAGAAAGGATGATATTTAAGATTTCCTCTTAATGAAGTGCTAGACTTTTCTGTCAAATGGCACTTTCTGGAACTCAAGCAATAAAATAAATGCTTTCTTTGTGAGAAAACATTTTTGGGTTGAGGGTGTTCTTCTTCTGAAAACTCATGTAATGATTAGTTGTTTGTTTGCTTGTTTGTTTGTTTGTTTGTTTTTCAAACTCAGAAAGGTGCAAAATAGAAACAGGAAGGATTAGGATTAGAAATTGTGACAGTGGAGCACGGGGCTTTTATGCAGCTTCCATTAATATCTTAAAACAGAGACCTGAGTGAAAATGTGTCAGCATTTTGGAGCTACGTCAGGTTAATAAAGAAAGGAAGTATTTCTGAAATTACTTTGGAGACAATAGGTAGTAGACCTTATATCTCAACAGGAGAACTTAACCATCGAATGCTGCAGATAGATACAGCTTCACTTTTTTCCTAAGTTCTCTTTCTTTCACCTTAAGGATTAGAATTATTGCTCCTGCCCAAACTCAAATGTCTTTTAATGGATTTTAATTGTGTTCCCCTGTTTGAATCCTTTTGGGTTTTTATCCATGTGAAACAATTAAAAAATCTATTAATAATTTTTATGTCATATTGTTTGAATTTAATTTCTTTCGATGCAGTAAAATTTCAGATAGTTCTTATTTCTCTAAAGGGGCAGACTTAATTGAGGAGAGCGGTGGAAATCAGCATTAGCTAAAGTTATGACAATGACAGTGATGATTTATGACAGCTGAACGTTAAATATTTTTTTTGTCTTCAACTAACATTTCTTGTAATAATATCTCCCTGAAGGAGATGCAATCAGACTTCAAGCTGTTTCAGTAATTCTTTCGTACAGAGTCTGAGATGCTAAAAGATTTCACCCAGTGCAGAGTGGCTGGAGTGTCTTTCAAGCTGTGATGAATGTGTTGAGTTTTAATACCAATTATTGTACTTGATGGGCTCGTTGGCTATATTCATATTGCGCTCACTGCTATTACTAAAACTTGTGACAGTAATAAATTGAGAGAGCATGAAACCAAAGTATGCATAGCTTGACTTTATACTAGTTTCTTTTATTTTATTATAGCTTTGCTTCAAGAAAGTTTGGAAAAATATATAGATTTAATTTCTTGTATCTTTTAAATAGATACCTGACATATATTATTTTCCATTTTAGGTTAGCAGTTGTATTCACCACAGGTTATGTGTGTTAGAGAAAACAAAACTGAATTATAATTGCAGCTCACAATAGCTGGATTCAATTCAATACTGGCCGTGCTTTGACTAGATGATCCCATAAGGTCACTTCCAGTCTGATTTATTGGATAGTTTAGAGATTTCAGTGCAGTATCAATATAGATCCTTTAAGTTCATTAATTCACATATGATGAGGATTTGCCCTTTGCCAGAGACAGCTTTAACACTGCTTATCATATCATTAAAGACAAGCATTTTAATCTGAGAACCTATTCTTTGCTTTCAATTACAGAATGCATTGCTATTGACATAACATTGGTGCTATAAGGTTCATTTATATCTTTTTCAGATAATACAGTTTTTTCTCTATGTGTACTATAAACTCACAATTGCCTTTAGAGATCCCTGAAGACCCAGAAATTGCAGAAGAATATTATAAAGATGAGTTTGAATCCTATTCGGAAGACAGTGAAAAGGAGGAAAATGCAGAATTGTCATGGACGGTCTCTAAGACAAATCACCAGGTATATGTGACCTTTGAGAACACAGTGTACACCTGTTGCTCATTTTCCATGAGAAAACTGAGTTCCTTTCCAGAATTTGTCCTACTGACATTGCTGATTTTTTTTTTTGTTAGGAATGTGTATATATCAATAGCACAGATTAATTATATGTGTATTATAAGATATTTATGAGAAAGATTTTTGCATTCCTTCAAGATCAAACACTCCCATGAACATCTTAAGGTAGATCATTGTCAGGAAACATCCTTGTGACTCTAAAACACTCAGAGTGGGATCCTCTCAAATGCTAGCTATGATTTAAATTAAATTAAAGCTGAAGGTATACTCCAAGCATAAGATCTAAGTTTCAGCTCTAATTCCCAGGCAAAGATAGGCACCTCTAGTTCCTGCCTGTGTTAGACATATTTTCTAGGGCAGTGTGATGAACTATGAGCCTAAACAGCTGCAAGACTTGACCAGCAAATCTGTAGACTTTCCCAAGTCACAGAAAGTATCAGTGAAGAGAAAACTTATTGTTGAAAGGCTTAAAGTGGCTTTATCAGTTGAGGCTGCCACAAGAGAGTCAGGGATTGCAGTGTGAAGGCTGAAGATTATTGGAAAAGGCACCTAATTTAGATCTGATCAGAATGAGCTGAGATGAATCTTGTCTCCAGCGATTAAATCTCAGTGAAATCAATAAACTTAAGTGCCTGAGGCAGTTCTGAAAATGGATCTTCCTATGGCATTCAGGAGCTATTAATTTCTCCTGTGGGCCACCGGTTGCAAGCATGGCCTACAGTGCCTCTGAATGGTACTATCTGGTTCTGCCTAGGAACATTTACTTTATTCTGTGATCATGTGCGAAGTTTGCAGAACAGGTTGCGATGTCTTCTGCATTTCAGGGAATCAGCCAAGCAGACTAATACTCTACACTAAATTATAAATAACTTGTGGTTTTTGAAAAATTTGAAAAATAGCTTCTTCAAGATGTAGTTTTTGAGGCAAAAATAAAGTGTGAGAAATCTGAACCCTACTTCTACCACAGTAGTAGGGGATCTTGAAATTTTCCCACAAGTAAAACTTGAAGTTTACTCAGAAACAGCTTCATTCAATCTAGACATGTCCTCCTAGCTTTCAAATTAAACACACAGCATGCCTTAAAATTCAGGGGCAGTTTGTGCAGTAGTGGTCTAAAGAAATTATTAGTCAATTGTAAAATAGTGGAATATCTTATACAATACTTTTTTTTCAGTTGGCTGAGTTTATGCTTACCCACAACACACTGACATGCAAAGAAACCATTGCCCAGAAAGTCTACCACGAATACTCTTGAAAATGAAATTACTGCTCATTTTCATCAGACTCTGAGACAATTTTTCTTTTTTAGAATGCCTTTTGAAATTTTCATTCAACTTTCATTGACGGTATCATTAAGTGTCAATCAGTAGTGTTTTTGAACAGGCAGACTGCTGCTTAGAATTAATGGAGGACAGAAGACAAAAATAGATTTCTCAGTAATGCATAATAAATTAGGTGTTGGCATTCGGATGTGAGCAGCCACAGTCCCTCATGTTGCAGTGACTAAAAATTCCTTGATGACAAGAACCAGCATGGTGGGCTGGAAGAGCAGTCCCACTGGCACCCCTTGTCTCTGTCCAGTCCCCATGGCCCCAAGGCTTTGCTCAGCATTGACCCTCTGTGATCTGGCCTGCAAGAACTGACTGAAATGCGCCCCCGTGATCATTTGCCTTTTGGAAATTCCTCTGTAAAAGAAGATAATTATCTGTGCTTTTTTCATGTTGACCCCAGCACCTTAAGATATTCAATAAGTGTGTTTCTGGGTATTGACACAATTACCTTTTATATTTCTTGGGAAGTGAAAATAGGCAATTTTTGCTTTCTCAAGTGAAAAATTCTGCAGTAAGTCCGAGGTCAAAGCAGACTGAACATAGCTGTGCAAATCTGAACACCTGTGTCTGAACTCAACAAACAGAAAGGCAGTACTGTGAGGGGGAAGTAAGCAAGCATTCTTAGGGAGTAAACATCTAATGCAGGTTGGATGGAATATGTGGAGAGGTCCCTCTTTGGTGATTATAAAGGGATTTACAGTTATTAACATGCACACAACATCTTCCTTTGGATGTCAACAGTTATGTGAGATGAATCCCACTCAAAGGTAGGTGGGATCATGCTCAATATTAATAATAAGCTTCAAATCTTACCAGAATAGCAAAGGTTTGCTTTTGCAGTCGTTTACTTAATACCAAAACTCCTACTTGTATTTCTATGATGGGATTCATACTCTTAAACCGTTTCTTCAAAGATGCCTTAAACCAAGCTTTTGGAGGTGTGTGCTAAAAAAGAAATCACTCCACTGCAACAAAGTAAGGGCTTATAAGGTAATTTCTGCAAACCTCTTAAATTTCCAATCCCAAGATTGCTTTACTAGTTACTTCTGTGCAGAGAGTGCAGAAATGCTGCATCTGGTGGTGCTCTCTGGTGACCCCATTATTTCAAACAAGGATTAAAAAAAATTCCAATGTTCAAGCAGTAGCATGGGGTCAGAAAAGTCATCTAACTGAACAACATATTAAGGTGCAAGATGTAGAAACTGGTATGAGCTGTTTATTCAAGCTGTATTAGGCTCCTACAGATGTTAAGACGGTCTGAGAAGTAGTGGCCTCTTGTGAGATGTAAGACCACTTAGGAAGGTAGAGTTAGGCACTGAAATACTGTAATTTTAAAGGTTTAGGATGGGAGTTGAGACAGCTTTTTTTTCTCATGTTGATACCTTTCAATATAGCCTATCTGATTTCAGCTACATTGTCCAGCACTGGAGTTTAGTGTCCTTTGTTCCTTTCTTTTGGAGCAGAAATTCACATTGACAGATTTCAAGCAGCAATTTGCCAATTGCTTTTCCAGACCTCCACCTCTTCGAGCCAGTGGCTGTTTTCCACATGTTTTTTTTTCTAGGAGAACCAGTTTCTAATCTGGGGGGAAATCATGAAAGAGAATGACAAACTGTTTTTAAAAACATTTTAATGTGTGATGCTTAATGGAGGTTTCATCTTGAAAAGTTAATGTGCAATGAAGCTTCCATTGGCTTTGATTTAGCTGAGATACTAATGGATGATCTTTACTGCAGTTCATCACCATGCTCTTAGTGGTTTTACTCAGTGACCATAATAACAAATTCACCCTCTTCGTTATGACAAAGTCTACCAATGTGATGCAGTAGATTCCTACTTTCAAATTCCAAGTTGCTTCTGAGATTGTCAAGCCAGACAGTCAGCTGACATAAATTATCATAGCTCCAGCAGCTCTGAGTGGTCTGTGTGCTGTGACCCCAAAGATGCTCCACTGGATTCCTAACACATGCCTTGGCATGGCTTGTGGCTGTTAGAAATGGGATTGTTTTTTCTGAATCGGAAATGTGCAAGCATTCACCCACACTGGCCCTTATGCAAGGGACTGCCTCTCTTCTGGGCATCTGTCAGAATCTCTTGTCCATTCTTTAGGGCTTTGCTTTCTCTGCAGAAAAAAGAGAAAGATTAAAGAAATATATTAAATGAAACAGCTAAATCCTCTCCCAGTGCTAAACCCAAATGGAGAAAAGACAGGAGTGATGAAAGAGGTGAAAATGTATCTTTAGCCTTACAGCATAATGAGAAGAAATCAGCTTTGTTGTTATAATTGTAGTAAATATGATGTCCTGTAGTGAGAAGTCAAAGGTTTGGGAATTACAGTCTTTATCCCATTAAAAAAGAAAAACAAAAAAGGTTTTATTAAAGCAATAGTGTTGTATATGGTTACTTACTATGCTTTTGTCTATCTGTCTGTAGATGTGTGGTTAACTGTTAGTGATAATGAAAATAAAAATAATTGCAAAGTAATATTAGCAGAAAATTATTACAAATTTTTAGTTTTGAATGAAAATATTTAATAACTTTTTAATGAAGTCCTAATGGTTCTTTTTTCTAGAAGTACAGAGAAATTATATCTGTAATACTGAGTCTGTCTTAATTCAATATTCAATATGTACCATGTATATTAATGTGATGAATGCATTCTCTAGCATTTCCTGGCTTCAGAACTGGAAACCGTTGTGCTGACTTGATCCAACCAGGACCCCACAGGCTGCTCCAAAAGGGCAAAGAGGCTCCTTCAAACCTATGAGCTTGTGGGTTACCTGTTGTAATGGCCAACCAAGAAGCCGATTCCCACCTGGCAGACCTCAGCTAAAGTAGCAGAGCCTGTTTCAAATATGAGCCCATGAAACAACTTGGGGTGAAGTGTAGTTAGTTTATGCTCATCCATAACAGCTCCTGCTTGCACCAGAAGGTCCCTAACCAGCTGGGAGTCATTGCCAACAATTATTGCTGTCCTGTTTAGGTATACTGGCAGTTCCTCAGTTTGAGAAATTTAGAATGAGTGTTTTTAGTAAGATCACAGAAGAATATAAAGCAGATTGTCCAGTGTAGAAGTGGAGGGCAATATTGTTTCTTTTTATTCCATTGTTTTAAGTCTTAAAGGCATAGAGTGCTGACTATTTTTTTTAAATACATATTTTTGACGTATTTTTTAGCAAGGTCAAGATTTTGACTGTCAGTTTTAAATAGTCAAGAAATGCTGTGTTGTCAAATGTGATATGGCAGCAGCTTCTGCACACTCAGAGTCCAAGTTTTTCTTGGACTTTCATAAAATTGTGATGTACTTCCTGGACAACAATCATTGCTTAATGGCCAGAGCTTTAAATTTCATCTGTCTACACAAACAGCATTTCAAATGAAAGATATCATGGCAAAACTGTTAGCCATCTGTTTGGTAGCAGAACACTTGAAATATAAAAATGTTAACATCTCTTCTTAATTAATTTTTTTTCAATTAGTTGTTGTTACTAGATGTGTAAGTAGATGCAATTACATGAAAGATAAGTATTAATTTGCTGTGGGCAGCTGTCATAAGCATAAAAACCTTTGGCATAGTTAAAAAGTATATACTTGCCTTTTTCAATGTAATATTGTTTTAGATATTCCAGGACTAACTGATGACAGAATGCTGGTATATTTTCAGAGGCTGCACACCACCTTACACAGTAAATACATGTCCTTTAAACTCCATGCACAGTTGTTCGAAACACATGTGTTCTACAAGGAATCTGACTTAAATAGTTGTTTGTTTATAACATCATTCCAAAGCCTGATGTTTTAGGAGAAGAAAACACAGAAAATGTCCTGGGCAATGTAACTTCTTTATAATCTAGTTGTGACACTGGTGTGATATCCTCTATGTTTGTGGGATCGTACCTCTGGTACATAGTGTTTGTATCTAAGTTTGTGCTCACACTAATGCTATTCCTATGTCATTTGTTCACAGGACAGTGATATGGAGGCAATGGTTGAGTATTTGGAGAGTGTCCTGAATAGCAGCTCATTGGGTAAGATGATATATCTTCTTTAGATAGTAGCAGTTATTAGCAGTCTGTATGCGTCACTGTCCAACTATTTCCATTTTGCAACAAAATAATTCAAAAAATGTGATCTCCTTGAAAATTACTTCCTTAATCTACTGCAGAGAAGTATAACTACGCCAAAAGAAAAGGCATAAGCAGTTAATTGCTTTTGTTGAAAATAATAAAGCCATAAAGCATGATAGTCAGAAGTATAGAATGTTATAATAAAAACTTTTTAAAACTTGGCTACTGTCATTTTTTCTGCAGAGGAAAATATTTGAGGATATGTAAGCTATTTTATAGTTTTTAGTCCTGGTAACAATAAGAGAAAATTAATTAAAAGGTTTTTTTTTAAAAAAAATTATGATCAAGGTTTGGATAATAATTTATGTTACAGTATCTCATTACAGGTACAAAGAAAACAGTGAGAATTTAAGTTTGTAATTTAATCCTAAAGTCTCTGGCAAAATATCGTCTATAGTTTTAGAGTTTGAAAGCCTGGGTTCTTGTGGTCTACTTAAAAGCTAAAAAGAAAACTTCTATGAAAGAAGGCTATTTGCTGTGGCTGCCATAGTTGCTGTCCTCGGAGGCCACCGGGTGGGACTGTGCCAGCAGCAGCCTGAGTGTGAGCTGCATGAAAGGCCAGCTGTTCCCAAAGGCTCCCATGGGAACTGCAGCCTCGTTTAGCTGCTTCATTTGCAGTCCTTCAGTCGGGATAAACCTGACTCGATATTATCTAAAACCACAACACAGGAAAATCCTAGGAGGTCCTCCTTCCAGAGATTCTTCCAGTGCTGAGCTCTGTTTCACCCCTGCTTGTGAGCGTGGACAGATGGGAAGAGAGATCCATAGAAGAAGGGTGGAAGGAAGTAATCAAAGCTGTTGCCATCATAGTCTTGTAGCTACTGGTCACCTTCTGGTTCCCATGTCAGGGAGACCTTCAAGACTGAAGGAAGGAACATTTACATCCAGTTTCTCTTCACACTTACAGAGAACCCCCTGTCTCCAAATTCTGCACTCATTTATGCATTTGCAGCATCGTTGTCTGCAATGGGTTTTCAGAAGTTGAAATAAGGACAAAATTTTGCTCAGTGCTTCACTATTTTGTTATTTTAATTAAAGAGAGGAATTGCCTTGAAGGCTGCTGAGAAAAAACAAGAATATTAGCCAAAGACAAACAGTGGTGTTTTAAAAACAATCTTAGTATTAGAAACTCCCTTATCTTAATCTTTTTCATTCAGTATTAAGGGCAAGAAGATGCCTTTTTAAAAACTGTAATATTAAAGAATTAAATTGTACTTTTATCACTAAAAAAATCTCCATCCAGTCTGTGCTGAAACTTATAGCCTTTCTCCAAGCTAAGGTAGTAATTAGGTATGATTTGCTCCAAAGAAATATATGTGGTGATAATAAGAGACAAATCTCTAGGGTCCTTTTTATCTTTGTATACTCAGTGTCACTGAGAAAGTTTAAACTTTCATTATTTTAAGTTCTTCCAAAATCAAGCTATAAACCTGCAAGTGGGGTCATTTTTATGTGTTTGCTAATGTTCATTTATACCTTGCATATTCTTCACTGGCTCCAAATTCACATTACATCAAAATTTTCTGTATATGGTGCATTTCACATAGGTTAGATACTTGATGTCTTTTTCACCCTAAAGCTAGTTGTGTCCCTTTCCAGGTCTGCATTGCTTTAACTGACCACTAGCACATGGGTTATAGCCATGGCACCGCCAGTGCTAGCCACAGCCTCCCTTCTTGTCATCCCATGCCTGTAGTCCTTTACACCTCATCCTTTGTTCCCACTTTTCAAGGCATCTGCTGTTGTACCAGGCCTGTACTTCTCTACATTAATTGAATTAAGTTAGTTATAAAGATGTCTTTCTACACAGAATACTACTATCCATCTAAAAATGCAGGTTATATGTTACAAGAATAAGCGGAAATAAAAGAAAACAGCCCACTATGTAATAATTAGAAGAACTGCTGCTATAGCTTAAGCAATTAAATCAAAATTTCTGTCAGGACAAGACAAGATCAGACAAAGCCTGAAGTCTTGCAGACTCAGTTCCAGGTGTGTGGCCTGGTGCAAGCAGTGGCAATACCATATTACTGGGTTACACATCTACAACATAATTATAATGGCTACTCCTGAAAACAGTATGGATTTCGTGGCAATAATAGGGCAACAGAAGCAGGAATCTGGCCAGGACACAATTTCTTGTAGCATCTTTCATTGTTAAAATATTACAAAAAATTATCAGTAATTTCAAGCGGTTGTTAGAGAACAACCAAGAAGAAAAAAACAAGAACTTTTTTTTATGTCAGCAAAGGCTGTGATAAAAAGTATGCAATAAATATACATTGTTTTTCGACAGGTGGAATTTGGTTAGTATAAACCTCAGTGTTTATAAAAGGACTTGGGAGGTAACTGAGTTTTCTCCTCAAGAGGTCCCAGAGTCACTTGAAATACCAGAGCTTTAATGTGGTACACAGTTGCTTTTGTGTTGGCTGTACAGGTTTATGTGGAGTGCATTTGAAATAGGATAGACCATGCTGATAAACTGAAAAATTGGGGGGATCCCAGAAAAGAACTTCAAGATAAGGGAGTTCGAAAAACTCATTTTACAATTTACTAAATTTTCTCGGCATTAAGGAAGAGAAGGTTAGGGGCAGTTGGGTCACTTTGTATTGTTTATGGATCAGGAAAACACATCTGTTTCTAACCTTTTATATCTTGTGCAAAAAGGCATTGTAAGATTTCATATGTAGCAGTGAAAGCTAAAGAAAAGAAATCTGAAAAAACCAAGTTTGTGATTCAGTGGAGATAACAGCTTCACAACACATAATGGCTTACGAAGAGATGCAGTAGATGTGTGTCACCAATTCTTTGGTCATTAGCAGAAATGTTTGTAGGAATGCCTTTGCACCATAATTTAGGAAAACTCTTACCAGATAATACACCTGTAAATAAATTCCTTTCCCTACAGATCCTCAGTGAAAACCTCAAACTGGTGCTCTATCACCTGAGAGGACAAAGATCTTTTGCCCTTTGCCCTGTGTTGTTCTCTGCAATGCTGGGTTAGACACTGGGAGACACTGAAATGCATTTAGAAAGCCACAATATTTTCTTTTGAAAAATCAGTGCTTTTGTTGTTTCATTTGATTTTGTTTAATGGATCGAGAATGATATATTGGATTAAAAATGCAAATAATTATCTGGTAACTTTGTGAAGAAGCACTGTTCCTTGTGTGTTGATATGTGGGTACACAAACTGCCTGAAGCTGGGTGCAAAATATATTATTAATCAAGTAACTGCTTCTAAAAAAATAACTTTGATATAGAAGTTGGTATGGTTATGAATCAGCCCAGCAAAATTTTTTGAGGTGTGCTGTAGCACCAATGTATCAAGCTCTTAGCAGTCTTCAGTGAGAACTTATTTTTTTAGCGTCTAACCACACCTTTGCAGCATCCTACGATCTTCAGTCTGTGCTGCCCTGCAGTAGCCAGAAAGTCATATTAAATGGAGAGGAAGATAGAGAGTTTGCACGTAGAGACTAAGTTTTTCTTGGCCAACTGCCAATGCATAAAGTAGAAAAAATTCGAATTATTTAGCCAGAAATCCCAGAAAAAAAAAACAAAACTCAAACCAAAACAAACAAGAAGGATGTCTTTAATAATGAAATGTCAGAGGAGAAGGAAATATTGTAGTAATAAATATACTGTGTTCACTAAACAGAAGGAATATGCTGAGCTCTTACTACAGTGATATATCCTGTAATAATAGTAGTGCCAGAATTTATCTGGTGCCTGTGGTTAAACATACTCTTTCTTAAGAGACTGCAAGGTTTATGTTTTCCTTAGGCCACTGGGGCTCAGGGCATCAATTTTTAATTGGTTTCAAAGTACCAAAGCCCTACATCTGGACCTTAATACTGTGCCAACTGAGAGAGGAACGTGCAGCCCAGTAAGTCACGAGCACTGCTTTGCACAGCACCCGGGGTTTCCTCAGAGCTATCCTAAGCATAGCTGAATTTTCCAGTGCTGCTAAAGGAGCTGAATGCTTACAGACTCCCTGTAAAACCATATGGATGTGCATGTGCACAGTTACAGGAAACGATCAGGAAATGTTTTTTGCATTAATGGGTGAAATAATTGGTTGCCAGTAAGAACTGGGCTTGTAATTTTTCATCTTTTAAACTACATTAACTATACCTGAGTTGTAATACTTAGGCACCAGATAACTCCTAGCCGTTAGGTGTCAAGATAAGCTAGGGAAATGTTTTTAAATGTGCAATTGTTTGTCCATCCAGCTAACAGAATCAGGAATCCATTTCTTCTGTGCTTCCAAGCTTCTGAATCCAGCAGACACTCACTGTGAGTGATTCAGTAGAACCACTCACAATGGAAGGTTTTAATCTCAGTATTCAAATGTGTGTTATCAGGGTCTGGAATCATGTAAGACATAGGAGCTTAACCCTTGGGAAAGCCATGATTACATATTCCAGAGCATTTGGTGTTCTCTGGGGGTGTACATACCAGCTCGTAGAGGGAGGGCAGCTGCAAGCTCCCTCTGGCTGCACGTGATCTCTGTTAATGCAATCCAAACTAAGCCAAACCCAGGCTGAGTCCAACCTAAAAACTCCTGCTAGAAGGGGAGTGTGTGTTCATTTAGACAAGGCATTGCGTTAATGTGTTTGACTTTTGGCTTGTTCCTATCCTATGCAGAGCCCTTCTATGTCCGTTCAGAACTTGGGTACTGTGTGCCACAGCCCACACATTTACACAGGATGTAGTCCCACCCTGATACAGCTCCTCTTTTGGGAAGTGAAATCCTAATGCCAAACAATTTGCAATGAGAAGCTAAAATAGCTGCTTTGTTTAGCTTAACAAATTGAAAGCTGAAATAGGATCTCTTTTTCCAGTTATAAAGAAATGACAGGAGTATGCAAAAGGGAAGGAAAGAACTGTGTAAGCCAAGGAAAAGGACTGGCACAGGAGGAAAACGAGCGTGAACTGCTTGATAAAGAAGTTTTGTCAGGAAATAAAAGGGGACATTTTAGCCACTAGCTCCCAGTGAGGCTTTGAAATTGTCTTTCAATGGGAGCAGTCAGGGCAAAGAGTACACAAATTTCTTAGGAAAAGTACAGACTTGTATGATGGAATGACTACATGAAATTGCAGCATATTTGACCTGATAACCCTGACAGTCCTCTGTGATTCAGCATTTCTGTTTTCCTGTAGATGAGTGCCTCAGTGGTATGTGAACCCTAGGTCCTGAAATATTGCAACAGCTCACAAGGCCTGCAAACAGAAAGAGTGGGCATGTGTGTTTATGTATATGTATATTTCTTACACATGCATATATATGTACATATACAGGTATGTTTATATATATATTCATACATAAAAAGAATACATTTATCTGAAGGAGAAACTGAGGTTGTAAGTTAAATATTTCCAGTTTACAGTAATAGTCAAGCTAAAGGAGAGACTTGCCTGTTAGGAAAAATGTTCTTCCTCTTAAGAATAAGTAAAAAAACAATGGAAGAAAATGCATATTGTCTAAGCAAATTAAATTTTGTTGGATATTTATCTGTCCCAGCACTTCCTCAAGTGATTGTCCTTTCTGTTGTAATTCCTTGTGTATTACACAGAAGGAAAATTGTTGTTACAATTCTGGTGCCTTTAAGCTATAAACCTACTTGTCCCTCAGAAAGGAGTTGCCCTTAATGTGCATTTAATAATCTAATTCATCTTTAATTAATGTGGCACTGCCTTGTGAGAAACAGGAATAGTCTTCCTCCTTCTGACTGCCCTTGATTCTGCAATAGAGCTCAGGGGATGAAGGTGGATAAGGTTGTGTGTCTGTGCATTGATTTGTAGGCTCAAGGACTGTCACCGGAGTGTCTCCAGGAGTTCCCCAGGGATTCAGAGCTCTCAACAGTACAATGGCTGAGACCAAGCTGAAACGCATGAGGGAGTAAGTAGCATAGTTATGTGTTACCTATAAGCAGGCAAAGAATATGGATTTGAAAAACTGCAAAGCACAGCAAATAAAACCCCAAAATCCCATCAATAAAAATAAGTGGATGGTAAGATGTTTAGAAACTTGCCTACTTGCTTCCAGAGAAGGATGAAAGTTGACCCTCACTTCTGATTGTTTTTTTATAAGCTGCACAGTCACTGACATCGTTCCAGTATCCAGTTTGCCTTCACTGTCAGTGTCATCCTGAATTTCACTTTCTTTATTAGCACAGCACATGCCCATAAATCACCTGCAGATGTACGTGTTACCACGTTTGCTCCCTCACCCACATTTCATTCTTGCCTGGAATGGAAAGTGAATGGGTTTGTTTCCCATGGTGATAGGATGTTTTAAACCAAACAAAATTGCTGCTGTTGGCTGGGATTTTCAAATGAGACAGAGGAATTTACATGGGCAGTTCCCTTTGAAACTTACTGTCTACTTGTTTTCAGCATTGCTGAAATCCCTGCTTATATAAAGCTTATTTATCCCAACCAATAAGGGTTTCAGTGTTAATAAAACAGAGGTCTGTGCTTCCTTTCTAGAATGTACTGGCTAATGTATCTTGAGCCTTTATCTTGATTCAGTAATTTCTGGCCTTCCAAGATTTATTGCATCCTAATTTACGTGCTGATCTGATAATCATAGTGATGTGTATTATTTCTGAGCTCAAAGATTCTTTGCAATGTTGCAAGGTTCAACTGCTCTCAGAATGTAAACTATTTAAAAAAGTGCAATTTTTCTCTTATGTAGGTGGACAGTGCCAATAATGTGGTGGATGTTATTGGAGTACAAATAAGTTCAAACAGAAGATGCTAATAGTTATTTAAGTGAGCTCTCTGAAGAAAATGAGCACAATTCCAACAGCATTGATAGCAATCACTGTTTAAAACAAATCACCGTGTATTTCAGGAAAATACCAATCACATTTACTCCAGATAGAAGTTGTTTGGTTTTATGGTATTTCAAGACGCAACGACTCCCAGGGTTTCACTTCGTGGCTTAGCCTTTATTGTGCAAACAGTCCCAGGTCTCAAAGCCTTCCACTCATACTGCTTTCCATGCTCTTTCCATGGAAACTACTTATAAAAATAAATCAATGGATTGTGTTGTGCCAGCTACTTGCAAGGTGAGGTTTTTAGTCAAAATGCCCATTAAACTTACAGACTTCACCTTGTGTTCTCGTGGTTCCTGGACAAAACTTAAAATATTTGAACTTCATGGTCATTGCTTTTAGGTCTGAGGTATGATTAGATCACTTCTTTCAAATTCTGTTTTTCCAGTGCTGTTTCATGGTTTTCATGGTTTGTTGTGACTCACATTATTGTCCTTTCTCCAAAACATAGCATGACTTTTTCATTTTCTGAATATGTAAAGGTGAGAAAGGACTTATTAGCTTGGAAGGTAAAGTGTTAAGGAATAAGTGAGTGAGCACAGTACCCAGCATGTATGTAGTCAAGGAGATCCCTGCAAACTCTGACCTATGGCAAATCTGCATGTAGGGCGTGGGGTTTTCAGTGATGAGAAGGAACCACATCTGGCTGTGAATCAATACATAAAGCCACAGCTTCTCTGCTCATTCCTCAGCAAACTTCATATGATGTGTTTGCTGAATGTCATCCACACAGAAGTGGCACGTAAGCAAGGCTAATATAATTTAGACTTGTGCTATTCAGTTTTACTCAGGTAGATGCAGACTTTTGGGGGAGTCTTCCAGATGGCAGCTTTTGATGAAAGAGACAGTGTGGGAGATTTGTCTTACAGAAACTGAGTAGCTGGAATTCCTATAAGGAAAGAGAAGAGCAGAGCACGGGAGATAATGTGGAGGTGCAGTGAAATCTGTTTGGGTGTCAAGTCACTCTAGAAAGAAGACTATGGAGGTTTGGGATTTGCATAATTTTCAGATGTTAGGAGCAATAGATTCTGATGAGGGAGACTCCTGTGTCATGAACTACTCATAAAGAAACTTTGTACCCATGCATTACAGATGATGTTACTGGAAGAAAGTGTCAGTAGCTCTGATAAAATGGTAGATTCATCCAAAATAACACAAGGTCTAACAGCAAAAGTGCCTTTTAGCCATTTCCAAATGACACGTGAATAATGTGGGCTTGCAAACCTCTGTAGCAAGACAGTCACTTGAGAAGATGTTATGTGCTCATTGCTTGAGTTACTTCAGCGTGCTGCACTAAATGCCTTTTTTGGCTTGCTGTGTATAGAGCATCAATTTAGGAGGCTTCTACTGTATTCTTATGCAGGGCTTGACAGGGATACTCATGTAAGAGGGAAGCTGTGCTGAAAATCTTTATGGGAATATAGAAGGAAGCCACTGATATTCTTGAATTTGGTAGGTAGGAGTGCTTGGTCTCCTCCTATTTTAAGTGAAAAGAAATGGCTTTTTCTTCACTACAACCCCTGAATATTTCCCCAGACTTTTTCTTTCCAATTACCATTGCGCTCTCTGTTCTAGCTGATCACATCCAGCGTCGATGTGAATGGCTGTCCTCTCAGTAAAAGTCATGATATATTCACCTACTCCAGTGACAACAATTTCTATTTTGTTATATTTGGTATCAGAATTCATTATGAAGTTCATAACAGCAGAGCTTTAACTTTACCTTTCAAGCAGAGTTCATTCTCTCCACAAAAATTTCCACATCAGTGCTAAGCATTTCGATGTTGGGATCTGCAGTGTCGATAAGACATCTCCATTTTTTTAACTAGCTCCCACCAAGGTTATCATTATGCTCCTTCCCAGCCCTGCATGCCAGCAGCAAGAAGTCAACCAAATATAGAAATTGGAGCTGTGAGATTCTTATTCCTCATACTGGGCTTTGAAACTGAGGAATCACGTTAGATGCAGGAAATGGGAGGAGCTATTTCCTGGTATTTTCTGTCCTAGCAGCAATTTAATTCTCATGGTGGTTCCCATCCCTAATGGTACAGGGTAGCTTGGTGCATGCCGAGTCTGAGAAGGATTACTGTCACATGCTATCCAGAGCCAAGTTATCTTCATGGAGAGATCCACGAAGACAAAAGAATGACTGTTCCACTGATGTTCCCCCATAGATATTTTCCAGCTATGCATCTCAGAAGAGAACTATGCTGTTCTTCAGAAGCAACTCCTCAAGCCAAAGCATTTTTCCCCTGTCAGATCAAATTATAGTATCACCTATTAATTTTTTCCCCCCAAGGTCCATATAAAAAACTTAGTACAGATCGTTTTGTGCTCCTTTGGGGAGGTATCCATGAATATCTACAATGAGTCATTTTAATAGCCATGAACTTTAATGTGCACTTTTAGAATTCAATAAAATGTATGGCAGTAAAAGGAAAAGGCTTTTATGCCCCAAATTTCAAGTAAATTAAAATACTTTAGCCCAGCAGTAAGCACCTCTTAGTCAGTCCCCAAAGTCTTATGCACAGCAGCATACCATGATCAGGCAAAAGACTTCATCATCCCCTGCTGAGTGTAAGTAAAGCAGTCTTTCAGAAGTCATGACGGAAAGGTTTTGGGTGATATTTTTATTCTGCTCCTGTGAATGCTTGTAACACGATTGGTTTAGACTCATGAGCAGTATGTATATATGCTTCTTGTGCTTGTGATGCTGCCATCAAATGCATAGTTTATCTTAAAAATTCATAAATAAAGGTCATTTTGAGGTCATTCAGTAGGCACTGGATGTTCTTTGAGATAAGTAGTCCTAAAATGCCAAAAGTATAGAAGACTTTTTGTACATTTATTTGTGCAATTTTAAAAAAATTATTTCAGTAAAGAAAGTGATTACTTGATGTAGTATTTCAATATATGTAGAGGGGACCTTTCTGAGCCAACTGAAACTGGTTTTGTTATTGACATCATTGAGGGCAGCTTTACTGAAGACAAAAGCAACAAATACAGAAAAGCCAATTGGTTTTTAAGACTTTGATTTAAAAACTGATCAGTGACCTTTTGATTGCCATTGACTGTCGTGTTGAAGGTGTCACGATGTAAATGTGCTTGAGGAATAAGATGTCTTCTCATAGACAAGAGACATGTTTGTAAGGAAGTTTATTGGCACTGTCTGAACTACCACGTTTTTTTGCAGATAAATAGAGTACTCTTGAAGGTATTGATCCTGAAATATTTCTGAGCATTGAATTTCCTCTTACACACACTGCAGTGTTCTGTCCAACACTCCATTTTCAGGTAATAATTTCTGTCTAGTGATCCTAAGACATCTTACAGCATGATTATAGTTTTCTGCATCTCATGGGCTAAGCCAAAATTTTATTTACATATCCATCCTCCTTTTCACAGTTTCTCACACCTCATTTTTAAAGGTCAGTCTCAAATGAGCCCAGTGAGTTCATTATGGAAACACATTAAACATCTCAGTCCATCAGTCCTCAGTTTCTTTTACTGAAGATCTCTTTTAAGATAATTGCACCATTAACTTCCAGACCCAAATTTGAAGAACGTATTTTGGGTTTGCTATTTGTTGTTTGCCTTACAAGCAAGTGAGAGTATACTCAGTGGGAACACTGGAAGATTGAACCCTGCCTGTGTGTGACCAAGCTGGGATATTGGTTCTTGGCTTCTGTCATGGAGAAGTGAGTGAATGCTCCTGGCTTGGGAGCCATTGCTGTCCCAAGGCAACGACTGAGAGAGAAAATGGGAACAGGTAAATCCTGGGCTTCTCCTGCCTAAGAAGAAATGAAGGTGAGTGGGACAGTGGCTGCTGCTCAGAAGTGTAGGAGTCCTCTGCAGCAGAAGCAACAGTACCTCCCTCCTCAAGGCTGAAGCTGGAGCTGATGGTCTAATTCCTCAGGCATTTTGCACGGGTCTTCATTCAGCTTCTTCCCACTGTCAGTACTCTTCCCCTTTCCATGACAAAAATGGGCTGCTTCTCTTGTTGGCACTTTGTCTCTTACACTGCTCCTCTCCATCCTGCATCTGAGGGTGGGAAGAGCACGTCACCTGCCAACATCATAATTTCAGCAGTTCTTAGCAGCTTTACATTTGTTATGGTGCACTTTGAAATGAGTAATGAGAACAAACTTTGTAGTTAGAGTGAGTGAGTGAGTGAGTGAGTGAGTGAGTGAGTGAGTGAGTGAGTGAGTGAGTGTATTGGGGCACAATTAAAGTCTGATGCATTCTCTTGGGATGCTCATCTTTTGCCCATTTTGCACATTACTTGAACCTCATGTCCTACCCTTTAAGCAATGTGCAATATTTTGTGAATTTGCTTAGAATAGGTAAAGAAAACTCAGATTTTTTCAGCTTCTCTGGCGAGCTGTATGTCATAGATCCATGAGTCATTCTGTTATTCTGAATTTTTAAGGACTTTTTTTTTTAAGTGGGCAGTAATGTTGTAATTACTTTAGCACTAGAGAGAGTTTTTATTCACTTTGAAAATTGCATTTCAGTAGCAAAACACCTAGAATTTATAGTATAGACTCACTCATTTTAAAATGTCAAGTGGCCCCAAACACTCAAAACATTCAGAGAATTAGACTTATACTTCTTGTTTTGCACACAATGCATGGCTTCCCTAGTTTCTCGTGCTGTGCATACATAATGCATAGATTGAGCTGTTCAGATTTCCAGCACCTTGATTTTGTCAATAGTTTGTAAACGTGAAAATGCTTTCACGCAGCATTACATATATAGTCTGTTTTCAATACAGAACCACTCAAAGAATTTTGACAGTGTTCATTACAAGCAGCATTGCAACCTTGGGAAGTTTACTTGAGGGAAATATAGGTAGAGAATTTTCCAAGAGATTTGGCACAGGAATGACCAGAGCTCTATTTTGAAATATATTAAATGTTTGCTTTTTAGGAAAAAAAAAAAGTACTAGACTTCTATCTACCTCTTTAAATGTCTAAACAGCTCTGTGAAGCTTGTCTTATTTTGGTGCAGATCCAGAAGAAACTGAATGCAGAAATCTTTCTAGGCCTTTCTGAAAATCACATATCTACTGTCTATAGCTGGTAATTGCTTTTCTTTCTTTCTCTGCAGAATCAGGTGTCATCATGGAATCGTATGGCTCTGCCAAAATGTGAATTTGCCTTAGTCCTGTTTTGTGCTAGGGACTTTTAAAAGGGCTACAGATGTGAAAAGAGACCTAAAAGAAATTGTGGACTTCATCCACCCAGCTTCAGGCCCCATTGGGTGGATATAGATGTGAACTAAGCTCTAATGGCTGATGTTCAAAAAACTGGTTGCATAAGACCTTATGCAAATGGTTTGGGAGTTTTTTTGTGTATATGTTAGTACCTATTTTTATGTATATGTATACAGATGTTTATATATTTGCCATAATTCGGCGTCTCACATTCCACAGCAGTTGGGGTTTTTTTCTTAGCTTTTAAAATGTTTTTTTTATTGGATTGTTTAAGAGTATTTTTACTTCTACTGTAACCTTGTATGGGTGTTTAGCATAGCTCAGAGCTTAAATGCTGCTTCACCTCCCTTTGTGGCTGTACAGTGCACAAGCCCAGCTGAAAATTTTGTGAGTAAATTACTGTGGTGTTTGTGATGCTTCTATCAAGAATTGTCCATCTCCATACCAACTGATCACATTAATCTCTCCACTGAAGCACCCGACATGTTGACAATGTTTTAATGAGACTGGCTTATTGCTAACTCAGAAATGCATTGTTTTATATCCAGTAGTAACACTTAATACAATATGGCCAAACACAGTGCTTGGATTGAGAAAAAAAAAATATATAGTAATATTTAGTATTCTGATTGTTTCATTGAAATGCATAAGTACCTTTTCCTTTCTCTGATAGGCAAATTGTAAGTTTTATAACTGTCATTTTGATATGAAATCCTGAATTGAGACTCCCTCCCAGTATCAAGCCATGTGAAAGGAAATCAGCGTTAATTCTGTATGACCACACAGCTAAACAAAGGAGAATGCAGTTGTATTCTTAAATTCTTATGAGATCTTCATATAATTATTGACTTTTCAAAGGTAACATCCTCACATGCCCACATTCAAGAAGTAGCTGTATATTGTGCTGCTTTTCAGACACACCTATCTGAAACAAATGCATTGATAAACAAAGCAAATACCATCAGGTATGTGTTAAATGTGCCGTGAATTTCTGCTTGATCTTGCTCAGTGGTGCTGAAGGAATTAAACTGATGACTTTTCAGAGATTCTTTTTATGCCGTGACACTGTTAAAAATCAGGACGTTTATTAAAATAATTGTAGCAAGACTAGGAAATCTCAGACTGTATATAAAGCTACTGCAGCCCAGCTACTGCAACTGAAGTTTGTTCCGAGTAATTCTTCGTGGGCACAGTGAAACAATGTAATTTTCACCCACCCTACCTCATGAAGAATAGCTCTACAGAAGCAAATATGTTTCTTCTCTTATTTTTAGTATTGGTAGTAAATTTCTTAATATAGGAAGATTTTAGAACTGCAGTATTCAGGTTTGATTTAAATGACTGTGTTTTGTTGTAATTTGTTTCTTTCTGTGGGAAAAACTAAAAGGAACACATTTTCTCTTATGATAAAGCATCTTCTAAATTGATAGCAGCTAGAATTCAACTAGCAGCTCTAAATTCTAATTAACGCTTCTTCCAAGAGCAGATGTCAGTTTCAATTCCTATTTTATAAATTCATTTATCTCTGAATATGAGGTGCATGGAGGATATTATTGTTGATATTTCCTCACCTGTGTGTCTACGTCTTTTAATAATCAGATCCTTCTGAACTCATGGGAAAACATGTCCTAAATATGCTTTAGATTTTGCAGGTCTTTGAAGTAGGACATCAGAGAGTTTTGTTTGCAATCAAATTAAGGTGCTTTAATTCAGGAATTATGAAGTAATTAAGGATGAATTAGGAAAATTATCATTGTGTTTTCAAGTGAAGAAATTTTCATTCAGCAGTAATATGAGTTTAGTCGAAGTCCATTGAGGCTTGAAGGTGACGGTGGGGGCTAATATTAGCAATTCATATTTCTTTTCTTACTAGCTTTTATATAATAATACTTCCCCTTACCTTTTTCTTTTTTTTAATAAGCCCTTTTCTTGGACTTAGCCATTTTTTTCACATTCCCAAGACTGAACAGCTGCCAGAACTAGAAAGGTGTTGCCCTACCTTTAGAAATAAGTTCCTAAAACCTGCCCTTCTCCTAGCAGATCTCCAAGGGTCTTTAAACAGCAACAGAGAAGTTTTGCTGTAAATGAAGATTTGAACCCAGAGCCATTTCTTTCAAGTGTCAAAATTTTAATCATTCATAGTCAGTAATGCCAGTAAACTGAATGGCAGAAAGATAACTCGAGAGGACAGAGATCTCTTGTGTTCTGACAGAGATAAACCTGTTTGTTTACTGAACCATGAGATGCTGTAGCAGATATCTTAAGATTTTCTGGTACAGTTAGGAAACAATATTTTGTATGACACTAAGGATATGTAATTTCCTGATTCTTTTGCAGAGTCATCTCGGGAGATAAATGTAACAATCTTTTTCACTGAGATTCATATCGCTGCTGGTTAGCTGCAAAGTGGCATGATTGTACTGTTTTAAAGATAAATATAGCGTTAATAAATTGATGCTTGGAAATAGCATTAATTCAGGGACAAATCATCGTTGGATGTGTTGATGAGAATCCTAAGTAATACTGCTGCACTCCATGGGGATACCCTTGAGTTAGGAAGAACAGAATTTAGAGGCATCTACTGAAATTGTTCTTTCAAAGATCCCTGCACTTGTTTTTATGCCCTGTGAGCCCAAATCAACACAGATTTACTCTCTGCTTTACAATGTGCTCATTGGTGATGGATGCAGGTGGCCTGGCTGCATTCGAAAGGATAAATAAACGTCCACTGGAATGGGTATTCCATGTCTGGAAAGTTTCCTTATTAAGGTTTACATTGAGGTAGGCATATAACAGGAGTATTTTGAAATAACTGAATTTTCTGTGTTTGTCTTAGGAGCAGTGTATCTGTTGGCTGTTATGGCAGAGGTGAGCTGTTATTGCTGATGCCTGATCCGGAGGGACTCTCATGGTGTAACTACTTTGGTGTGTTCAGCAGTGGCTTGTGCGGAGCCTCTCCTTGCACGGACCACATGCAGCTCCCTGAAGGCACCAGTGGGTCCAGGGATGCCTTTAAATGATAGTTGCCATCATGCTGAATGGCATTGGAAAGTGAGAAACTGAAAACCCCTTAGCTGCTGATTTGTGTCATAGTTACCCTTCAAGGCAGGTCATGACAAGTTGTTGAGAGATATTAACCCAGCTGCTAATGCCCATGGAGGAGCACAAACTTCAGCATTAATCTTGTTTTGTGGCTTTTGTCAGTGTGGCATAAAGGTAGGTGTATTGTAATTGATCTCCAAGCCAGAAAGGAGATGTTAATATGTAGCTAGTAGCAGAACAATCAAAATAAAGACCTGTGGTATCGTAGAGAATTCTTTGTTCACCTAGGGAAAGATTTACAACTTCCTCAGCCAGTTGAGAACACAACATTACTATTTTGTCAAATTTTAGTAATTTTGCACTGACGCGTAGAAAATCAACTGCAAATCACAAGATAGCGTGACAAATTCATTTAGGCCCAGATCCACTAAATGACTTGGAATGGTTTTAGACACCCTATGTCTAAAAATTGCAGTTCTCAAGGCTCCTATTTAGCTCCCCTCTAACTGCAGCAGAGCCTATGATTTTGCTGATATTCTTTACTGCATCTCACATACTCAGAAGCGCCTTATCCTTGATAGAACCAAGTCTCTATTTTATGTCCACGCTCCATCATTATCCACAAATCAAATAGCAATATGGTCTTTGGGTCTTGTTGCAGTTAATTTTCTCGGGCATGTGTTGTGTGCTGCACAAGAGCTGGCAACAAGAGGCAATTTTTTTCACGCCACAGCTTCCATGAGTGACAGTGTCCCCAGACTGGCGAGATCTGCTGTGCAGCCAGTGGGTTGGTGGTCACAGCATGCCTCCAGCCCTAGGCCTCCTCTGCCTGGAGCATTGGGACCACTCTCTGCAGCCAGGAGTGAGGGAAGTTGAGCTCAATGAATCCCTCCATCTATCTAAGATTCTGTAACAAAGAAACAGAAGAACAATCTGATATATGACATTTAAGCATTTTACTGAGTATCATCTGAAGCCAGACCCTTGACTGGTAGAGCTCGATGTAATTCCTTGGATTTTAGCACACTGAAAAACAATTTAGGACAGTGTGGGATGAAGGTCTGGCCTAGAATTTTGTCACAATAATGAAATCCCAGATGTCGTGTATCCCCTTCACTCGTGTCGTCTTGGCTGAAAAAGAGATGATGACTCACAGTGAGTTTGTAGGTGAGTGAGCTATAGGACAGAATGAAGAGAGTAAATGCCAGTAAATCAGAAAACATGGATTGCCAAATGTTACTGTAAATGGGAGTTCTGCACCTCTTCTCAGAGCACATTTGGTGGCAAGGCTTTTATTCTTTTCAACACATTAGTGCAGGTATCCCATATTTCATGTGAAACAGCAATCTGTAATTGTGCCTCTCTAGGATTTGACATGGGTGGACGAATATCCCCTAGCACAGGATCAGGGCCATAATGGACAAACCTCACTTTCCAGGAAGCACCTTCCCCCCTCCCTCCATCAGGATGATAGATTCACTCAGTGACACCTCTTTGACATTTTACTCTCTGAGATCCCACACTTCTGCCTCTGTGATGCATGATGTGGTAGCAGAGTCAAATTAATGCAGCTCTCAAGTCCAAACAGAGCCTGATGTCTTCTTTTGTAAAAGCGGGTTATAATTTTTTGTTACCTACCCCATAATTTTCAACCTATGAACATTTCCCCCTTAATTCTATTGTATCAGCTATTATACAGATTAGCTGATTTGCGTGCTCTGCCAAGCTGAACAGAGAAGATTCAAGTTTTCAGGTCACATTTATTAGCAGAAGCAATACTCCCAAGGTACGTTTGCTTAATTTTTCATCTTTAAATAGACAGGACTGGCAAAAGATTAAACATACTTGTCTAAGAGGGAGAGAGGAGTCATTAAAGGCACTGATGAAATAGCAGTGATTTCAGGGTAGCTTCTCATGTATTGATTTTTAACTGTTGGAGAGAAATAGTGATATTTTTGATGATGTTTTGTGAAGAAATGTACATTATTTGTCAAACAAATCTCCATTTAGCTTGCAATGGTAATCCAATCCCTAGGCTTCCAGTGTCTGAGAATTAATTATTTCCAACAGTTTTTATTTTCTCCTAAACAACAGTCTTGGTAGAAAAGCAAAAGGCAGTTTCTAGTTATAAAAAGCAGGACTGAGTCAGGTCTCGACCTGTAGAGATTCCAGCTTGGCTCTGTGACTTCTGATCCTGGGTCTTGGCTTTCTCTGCCCCAAGCTCCTGATCTGCCTCTGTGTCAGAAGCCAGCAGGAGGGGGTCACAAATGCAACCAAAGGGGGATTACACCTGGGAATGACCGAGGTGCTAGAAAAGCAAAGAGCAAGTGGGATGGGAGAAGTTTGAGAAGCAATAAAGTAAAATTCTTTGCAATGTTTTCCTAAGAATTGAGGAGTTTACATAGTATGGAACTCTTACTGGCTGACATTTCACTATGATGATGTTATTCCTCAGCAATAACAGGATGACCACTGATAAAAAGCAACTACACTGTGTGGTTGATTACGCTATTGGGTGAGAACAGTTGACCTTGCTGTGGTGTTAGACATGTAGCAAAATCAGTACAAAACCCAGAAAAAACTACAACAGCAGTTTCTGATGCTGTTGGGAGGCAGATTTAACCATTTAAACTACTATGGGAAGTATGCCTGCTCCCTCTGAACCTTCATGCACACTTACTGAAGTTCTAATCCTTAATGCTGGCACCAGGAGACATCTCTGATCCCCTTCTCTGCCTCTGTACTGATCTTCTTTGGTACAGCCACAAGCTGAGGCTGTCCCAGCTCCTGCTGCCTCATGCACTGGCTGGGGAGCCTACTGCAGGCACCATATGACGTGGGTTCCCTTCCCAGTACTTTCTTTTTGCCTGAAAGACAACCAGTTCTCAACTGCTCTAACAGGTAAAGGTTTAGTGAAAAAAACCCAAATCCTGTGTCAGAAGCACAAAGAGCAGGCAGATAGTCTCTGATACGCTAAAGGAAAATCACACTGGTATTTTCATCAAAATATGAAGCCATCACTGAGTGAAAAGTTTTATGTTACCTGTGATACATGAATTTAAAGATGTTTTTCCTTTAGGAGGAAGAAATGCTGTTTTCTGTCTTGCAGTTTTCAAATGGATCTTTTTTATAAATCAACATTAAGATGCTGTGTTTGTTTTGTCACTGAGTTACAGATCTGTGTTCTGATAAAAGGAGACCACTGTAGAAAAGAAAAAGTGTCAAGTTAGCTCATGCTGAGCTTGTGCAATGGTTTTCTTGTATTTGATAGAAGCTAAAATAAAGCAGTGAATAACAACGTGTGCTCACATAAAATGCCACTGGTGTTTGGCTGACTGCTCCTTTTGGTTTTGATGAAATCCAGAGGGAGTAATACATGTGTGTTTACCAGACTTGCTGTAGATAAAAGAATCTGTCAGACTCAGCATGAAGAGGATTCTTGCATTATAACAATGATGATGGCCATGCTTCCCATGACTTTACTATGGCCAGGTTTCTACTCTTGGGCTCTTTGTATAGCAAACAATCATGGAGAAATTCGCCAGGAAACTTTAGTTCCTTTTACTGTCAGACAAACAAGGTGCATCATGATATCATTTTAACCAAACCTACAACATTTAGAAGAAATCTGCACTAGTTAATGCTTGTGTTACTATATAACATGAATTAACTTTTACTTGGCCTTCTATATAACTTTTATCCCCAGATCTGCCATTGGGAAGCTGGGAGTGGAGGCATTCGAGGCCGTGTACAGCTGCCTCAAGCAAGCGAGACAGCAGAATGCCAGTGAGGAGGAGACCAGGAGGTGTTTGGAGAAACTGGTTTCTAGAGCAGGTGATTGCTTCGAAGTGGATCAGCTGCTGTACTTTGAGGAACAGCTACGGGCTCCAGAGCCACGTCTTCAGCTGTAACAGTGTGTCAGCAACAGCTGGAAATGGCACGGAGGGGGAAGGGGCCTCCTTCAGGCCAGCAGGCAAGTACAGGAGGTACTCAGAGGACTCTGCTGAAGGTAATGCAGTACATAAGCATGTGGGTAAGCTCCATCTGAGAGTCCAGAATGCAGTGAGAAGAGGTAAATACGGCACAAATTTCAGAGGCAGGAAGAAGAACAAATGTTTGTAACAGTGGTGGGGAGGATTCACAGTTACCTGAGTACCTTTTTTCCACCACTTAAAGCATAAGGAAGGGTGTTCTGGGCCGTGGCGGGAGGCCAGTCCTGCACTCAGAGCATCGCTGGCAAAGCTCCTTCTGATGGAATAATGCAGGATTAGTCTCCAGCTGCTGTTGATTTCTGGGCTAACTGGTCCTCGTGATATTTAAGCCCATAATTTTTGTAATTTGGCAGATTTACCCTTAAACATATATGTATGGCCACTCAGCCCCTGTCTTGTTACTACTGATTGTTCAAAAGGGCTGCATTTAATCTGAGTTCCAAAGGAACTGTAGAAATACATATATATGTGCATATTTACATACATATATGCATACTCACATACACAGAGATAGGTGTGTATACTCATAATGGCAGAAGTATGTCTGGTCATACACTGTACCTGTATAAAGAGTTTTGGATTAAATTCATTCTTCAGAAATGGAACAATAAACTGATTTTTTTTTTCTGCCTTGCACATTGTTACTGTTAATGTTCTTTCTTAGTATTTATGCTCCCTTCTTCATATGCATCCCACTCCTGCTGATTTCAACTGTATATCATGTTCTGATTACATACCTGATGTTTTCCTTCTACCTCTTCCTTCTTGATTCTGCATTCTGAGCTCCTTCATACATATGTGTAAAAGACTAAAGGCCAGCAAAGTCATACAGTCGGTAAAGGAATCTAAAATGAATTGTGGACCAAATTAATTTTAGGAATTGAACCATTATAATAATCCTTATGCTTCCCGCTTTTCCACCACAACTCTTAAAGGACTTGGGGACTATATTAAATAAATTTAAAGAAATTCATATTATGAATATCAAAAAACCTATTTGACCTAAGTTACAGTGGAGTACACCAGTATCAATGGTCAATTAATCAGTGCTGCTGATCCATCTTTACGACATGCATTAAGAGACTCAAAGCAAAAGGCAAGTAGAGTCATCTAAATCTATTTTAGCTGCAGCATAGGCTGAGGAAGTGAAGGGCATGTCCTGCTACAGATGATGTGGCACTATACTTCCATCTCAAAGTAATAAGAGATTCTGGTATGTTTCGGCTTTTCCTAGCTTCAGCTTTTATTCAGAATACATGGTGTTACAAGCCAGAGACTGAAATCTGCTATAATGTTCACTGAGGTAGGGAAACATATTTGTCAGGTTTCAGTCTCTTTCCTGTTATTTCTTGTTGACTTACACTTTACCCATTCTTCTCAATGTTGTGTGTGTGTACCTGATTTGATATTTTTTGCACATAACTTAAGATCATTTTAAAACAGAAGTTCTGAAGTCCAAGATACAGGAGGAGTGCTTGAATGTTGTAGGGACTATAAAGTCCAAAAGCAAACAATGAGTAACTAAAACGATGAGAATAATGTCAGAAGAAGATAATCTTCACTCTTTCATTTACCTCTGCTGCAATTTAAGGTGATTTATCACAAAAACTTCAAAAACAGCCTCTATAAACAGTCAATTCCTTTTTTATTAGTGACAAAGACTTCTTCAAGCTTTTTTCCATGCAGCTTGCAAGAAAAAATACCTGAGTAAGAATGGGTCAGGCTCCTTAAGGCAGTCAAGGACTCGGGAGATCATTAAAGGGAAACCTTTAAAACCTGAAAAACATGGTTTAGTGACTCAGATTGACTTCAGGGAAATGGTTGCTCTCTGATGAGCAGTATTTTCTTTCATTTGTTGCACAGGAAAAAGAACTCACAGTGCCTTTTACACTTAGTTGCTTTCTGCTCTCTGCAGGGAATGACCTTCAAGGCACATGAAGATCTGAAGGTTACTGGTTTACTGCTTATATGCTTTAAACCATACTTTGTTTTGTTTTCTGGGTTTTTTTACATGAATCATACCACAATTAGCCAATGTAGTATACATATTAAACATAGCAGGAAAATTTTGTCTTTGAGTTGTAGTAAAAGCACAGAAGTACATTCCACGGATTTGACAGAAATTTTTACATCGTGGTTTAACTTGCAAAATCCCATTGCTGGTGGTCATTAATAGACATCTAAAAGAAAGGAGGAGGATTGTTGATATTGTGGATCTGCAGTAATAAAAAAGCAACAGAACTGCTGGAAGTAAATGTGAGGAAATAAATGCAAGGGCCTTAAGTTGCTGTGGATAAATCTTCATAAAAATTCCCATTTAACCTACATATTTGTACCAAAAGCTTTGCAAGCATGAGGCAACCTTGCTGTCTTTTTTATTGATTCTCTTAAAAATGCTACAAGATGAATTGCTTGATGAAGAGATATTGAAAACAAAGGAAGTGGGGTGACTATTTTTTAAATGCTTCGAGGCCTTAAACCTGGTATAAAAATGCTTGAACTATAAAGGGAAAAACAACATCTGAGTTTTCTGATAAGAAGAATAACTGTCAGTTTCTTGTCAACAGCTGGATTAGGAGGCAGACCAATTCTATTTTTCACAGCAAACAAAAAGGAAATACTTTCTTAGAGGTGATTGTTCTGCCAGATAATTTCTAGAAAGCATCAGAATCCCCTCTCTGCAAGATGAATTAGAGGTTTCCAGTGCCTGAAAATCCTGCCTGCAGGAAAGGACCTTCCTTCCTCCAGGACCTGGCTTTGTGACTGTTGCCCTGTGATGACCAGCTCTGAGGTGCTCTCACAGCCAAACCACAAACCTGCAGCTGGCACAGCAGGAGCTCACCTCTGGCTGCTGCTGGATCTCCAGCTCCACACATAACCGGAGCAATGGAGCATCAAGCAGATACACAGGTGGAGAAAAGGGTAGGAGGCAGCCAAGTGGCCATATGGATAATGCAAAGGCTGACCTTTCATCCTTGGTATAAGTCAGCTCAGACTGACCTGTAGGTGCAACCACTGTTATTTGAGAGAATTTAGTGGGCAAGAGAAGAACGGTTCAAACAGGAGATTTTTTTGGAAACAGGATCAATATGCACGGAGGCATATTCGCCTTTCATATTTAGTTTGTAGTATGTGTGCACAACACAGCCTAACCTGAAAACTCTTTAACCTGTCTCCACTGAATACTCTTGTTTTTCAGGAGGGAGAAGTCCAGCAGAAAGTTTTCTGCATGTGATTATTGGTAGTAAGTTGAAGTCTAATGAAAATACTATCTCCAGATGCTGATTTAGCTGATGATCATTCCTGGTCAGGAATGTGACTGCCTTGATAATAACTATCCAGATCTGCTGGATATGTGTGCATAAGAAGAGCTGGTTAACAGCAAAGGCAGATGTCTTTACGTACAGACTGGTCAGGCACAGAAGGTGAGGAAGAGATGGAATAGGATGAAGAGGGTTGTAGGTTCCTTCCTCTTACACCTTCTCCTTATATACTTAATTACCACACACAGTCCTACTTATTTTTGTCACTTTTTTATGGCTGGGGGAATAAAGGGACAGTGAATGGTTTTCTGAAGGCCACTGAATTATCTAAAATGAGACTAAGAATGAAAACCTAACAGGAAACCTTGATGTCAGTGGTCACAGCAAGAGAAGACCATGCAAATGCTTCTGGTTCCATACAACTATGGGTCCAGTTTTCCTTTATCTGGATTAGAATATGGCCATCATGGCTGGAAAGTTAGTCACTGTTTACAGATAATTTGCCATGTCTGTTAGCTCTGCAGACAGGTTTCAGTCCTCAGTTGTTCATGAATGGTTAATTACAGCCTCCTGACTTTCAGTATTCCCACACTGTGCAGTTGGTCACTTCCCCATCAGGTCAGAAAGCAGAAACCAGGTCATGGGAAAACTTCCAGCAGAAAGATCTGTTAAGGAAAACAGACATTTAGTCAGCTGGTTTAAAAGTATACCTCTTGGGTAAATATTTTCCTTTCCACTTGATGACACCTGGCCAGGGATTCCCAACGTTTTGCAATGTGCCGGAAATATACACACTGTGATTATCATCCTGTAGATGAAATGGGCTCGGTTTTGTTGTCATTTTTATTATTACATGGGTAGCTGTAATCAAAGTACAAAGGCAGTGGTGTGCAAACAGTAAGAAAAAATACCTCTGAAGAAAAATGTCAAATGAAAGAGAAGATTACTGCTTTGTACTAATTTACTGTCCTATGTATTGGTGTATTTTAACATTTAGAAACTGCAGTCTGTTTTAGGGAGCCTGAGAATGTTGTATCTATGTACATGTATCTACACAGAGAAATTAATTGTGACTCTCTCATGAACTGTCTATCCATCAGTCATCTCCCTCTACATCTATGCATGTACACACAAACATATTTATATACATATGGGCATGTATGTATCCTGATGCACAGCATGTCACCAAACCTTCAAGAATACGTTTTCTCTCTTGATAAACGAAATACCTGCCAGCTGCTCCAGAAAATTCTTACGAGCAGGTAAATACACAGCTGAAAGCACTCTCAGTAGAAAAAAACCTGAATGTTTTGATCAGCTACTGCACCAGGCACCATATGAAGCACTTCTAAGGCAATCCCAACCTCCCAGGCCTTCCAGCTGAATTGTCCAGCAGGAATGTGAGTGGAAGATGGTTCAGAGAATTTACCTGAGCTTGTGTAGCAAAGTGAAACGGGAAGCCAGCCAAGGGGAGCACTCCTCTTGATCCTCACCTGACATTGTGCCAGGCAGTCAGCTGTGGCTTGTAGGTACCCAGGTAAGGCAAGGCATAAAGGAGGATGCAGTGTTGTGAAATGGATTTTAAGACAGAAAACCAGTATTTAATGAAATATGACTCTGTGACTGGGCATGGAAGTGTACGTGTGATGGACTGTCGATGAGGTGATTCTGTGCCAGGGCTTTATGCCCTAAAAGTGACTGAGTGCTATGAAGAAGCTGGGAATCTGTGAATTGTTCTCCTCTCTCTCCAGGGTCCATCATCTGCTGACCCCTCAGGGACTGCCTTATTGTACCATGGCATGCAGATATTCCCTTGGGCTGTGTTATTTCCTCCCAGCATCTCTAATATGAGTTCTATTTCAGGTATTTTCATATGGAAGTCTCTTTCTGGTGGAGGCTGCTCTATTGATCTGCATCTAAAAAGGGTCAGCAGTGTGAGAGTAGTCTTAAATAATGCATTGGAGTTTGCTCTCTCTGCTCTCAATGAGTTCTGGGGAAATGCTCCTTGGAACTTCAGTGGAATCTTCCGAGCTTGAACTGTCTCAGTTGTCTTGTGCTCTTTCCTCCACAGCTCCTCAAGGACAGAAAGCAAAGCAAACTCAAGGTGTGCAGATTGTGGGGAACAGATGCTGTTATTTAATGTCCACAGGCAATCCTTTAAATCAAGAGAGGCTGCTTCTTTTGTTTTGTAAGACAGTTTTTGACTGTGAGCATTATTTTATGCCTTTAGGCATCTGACAATCAGTGGCATGCTTTTGCCATCCTGTCTCTGCCAGTGAGCTGTGTTTTCTTCCCCATCTCAAAATGAAGCCTGCGTGTTTTGAATGCTCTTTTGGCAGGAGCTTGGCTCCTGATGCTGACAGCGAATGCTCCTGACTCCCTAGAGGCCTAATTTTGCCAGTTACTCATGCGTGTCCTTCTACAAACTGTCTTGGCAACTGGGGACTGTATTTCTGGGAGGGGGTGGTATTCCAACAAGTGTAAGCAAGGGTGTCGAAATGATCCTGCTATTGCCTGAGGAGGACAGGAATCACGTCCAGGTAGCACAGTGGGAGTGGAGGCAGCCAGAGCAGCCCCAGGCCTTAGCATCTCCCTGGTGCTGCTGGAGAAGCCCCCGGGGTTTGCTGCATCCCAGGTGGGCCAGGAGGCTCAGGGACCCTCTGGATTCACATTCACATGGTGCTTGCTGTTTTGAACTACTGCAGAGAGGAGATTCATGGAGAGCAAACCCTTGTAAAGACAATGAGTCTCCAGACTACCTAATGATTACTTAATGAGTGTCTAAGCACTGCACCGTTATTGAATTTTAATTGCCTTCTTTCTGGCTTTGTGCTAGAAAATGAAAAAGGAGCAAACACTACATGTAATGAGGGTAGATGATTAAAAAGTAATACCTAAGAGACACCCAGGCATTTATGGAAAAGACCACAAGAATAACGTGATGAGAGAAACCAGCACTTCTGTGTGCCTGCCACCTCTTTGGATAGAAAGTTTATTTTTACAACTGTTAAAAATTGAAGTTGTTTTCAGCATGATCTGGCAGAAAAAATAGATTATTTGGTATCAGTGATGTAATTAAACTTATTGATTTTATTAAA
This sequence comes from Cnemophilus loriae, assembly GCA_013397755.1. Lineage (NCBI taxonomy): Eukaryota > Metazoa > Chordata > Aves > Passeriformes > Corvidae > Cnemophilus > Cnemophilus loriae. Next base: position 57,441 of record VZTF01002398.1, read on the forward strand.
TCAATAAATATTGGTTAATTACAGCTGTATGGAAAATCCAATCAGCATCACCAGGTCAGTGCATATGGGCTTTTCAGAGGTTGCTCTTTAGCACTGTGCCCTTTCTGATGTCTGCTCAGATTGTTTTCCACTGCATTGAGTGAACGTGCATTACTTTGAGCAGTAGACAGCGGAAGGGCCCAATTGAAAGTAGACCAAATGAGCCCTAAATCCATCAAGCATTTAAACACGTGCTTAGCTGTGAATGCCAGCCTCACTGCTGCACAATTGCCGGGGAAACAGGGGGCACTGGGTTGTACAGAGCAAAACACAGCAGAGGAACTCTTTGCTCATAAAAGAGGTAGGTCTTCAGAGCCGGAAGCCCCACCTTTGAAGATACAGGCATTCAGAAGTCTGAGAAGACCTCCAACCACTGAGGTAGTGCCTCAGCCTGGTGGTCCAATCAGCTGGATTTTAAATTTAAATAAATATATTTATTTAATAAATATGTTTAATATGCTAAATATATTAACATATTCAATAGTTAAATATATTAATTAAATAGTATATTAAATAAATAAAATTTTAATTTAAGTAGATTTATATAATCAAAGGATAAATTTAATTAAAATGTACATAAATTAAATAGAAAAAAGAGATAAATGGCAGAAAATGTGGTTTTGGGGAGAAACTCGCATAATCTCACTCTTTTCGGCTCTGGAGGGTGTGCATTTTTAGGGTATTTTAATCTGAACCAACAGAAAACTCTGGCCAGATGTTGATGCCTCTAATTCTACCCTTTTGTTTCTCTCTTTGTCTTTCCATGTCACACATTTTGTCACCAGGCACTAACCTGACAGGTCTGTCTTGTGCAGCTTCTCTTTTGGCTTCTGCTCTGCTGGAGTTCATGGTAACTCTCAGAGAAACATTTTGTGTTCCAATGTTTTCATAATGAAAACTCTTTTCTTTCTTGCTTTCTTTTTCTTTCTCTGTCTCTCTCTCTTTCTCTTTCTCTTTCTTCCTTTTCCTCTGCATTTGACTCTAAGAAGCTTTCTTCTAAATGCACACAGTGTGTCTACATCCCTGTAACATCTTAGAAAATTCTCTCTCCAAATTCCTGACAGGCATAATGCTTATAGATGAAATTATTCTGACCCTTTGGATCAATTGTTACACTTTCTATGTATTTAGTAGCAGCCTTCTCTTAATAGACACCAGAACTATATTTCTGTCACATCCCATCTTTTTGCTTTCCTTCCCTTTTGTAAGGGCTGAATTTCTCCCTTACACTTTCCAGCACTCCTACATTTTAAATTAGTTTTGAGCTTTTGAAATAATTGCAAACAAGATTCTTCCTAGGAATGACGCTGAGCATCAAGCAATACCTCATGGCAAGACAAAACCACCCTTCTGGCTAAAGAGACTCTGTGAAGCAAAATATCAGAGAGACAAGCCAGAAAATCCAAGATTTTTCAGCTGCAAAAAGAAAGGACAGGTTTTCAGAATTCTTGCTATGACATGAAATATCTGGAAGGCAATAAGAAAAATGGGAAGCATCATTCAGGCATTATTCTAACAAAAAAAAAAATCTATGGTATCTTAGTATTATCAGCACCTGAATCTAATTCTTTGACATCAAACTGTTTTTTTATTACTTCATTTATATTCAGAAGAAACAGGTCAAAGGTCATCCCATTGTTGTAGTCTGAGAAAATATATAATTTTTTTGTCTTACTAATCTAAGTTTGGCAGCAAAAAATGTAAGAGACTAAAAGCCTGGACAGATGACTTTGAAGAAAAACACTGTTCTTCGAGATTTATGTATTTTTCTAGGAAAGTAAAAAGAATTTGAAAATGTCTAAAGTGTGAGCTGCATCAGCTGATTGCGTGAAAATGAGCTTCAATCAAACAGGCTTTGATTTCTCAGAAAAGGAAGCACACTTTCAATATACTCATTTGCAATCAAAAAGCCTAGACAGATTCGACTTTTTCTTTTGCAGCAACAGATTCAAGGATTTGCAGAACCTGAGGATGTGTTGATTTAATGACAATTCCTGTGAATTATAATGAGCGGCGTTCTCACACCTATGAACATTTCCATTTCCCCTCGGTACAGCACCAACTCATTTAAAATTGCCCAAGAGCAGGAAGATGTTAATCCTTGGGCAGTCACTAACTAGAAGAGCCACAAACCTCCTTGTGTGGACCACATCTTAGGTTCAAAGTGAGGGAACCTGGTCAAGATGAGAAGCAACGGGATCTTAGGCCAAAAGCAGAGTCTCAGTCCCATCTCCACCTGTGAGAACTGCAGGTGCTATGGTTGGACCTCACGTGGGCAATGCTACAGCGGCAGTGCCCCTAAGGCAGAACATGATCCTGTTTCTGGCAGGATGTCTCATTGCAGAGTCAGTGAAAGGAGATGATCAAGAGAAATATATCCCTAAGGGTGCAGGCGGTGTGATTTTGTTGGATCACAGGGCAAGGACAGTCAAGCATACAGTTTTAGATGGTGAGGATGGGGCGGACCACCGCCTGACAGCCCTGAGCTGGTCTGTGCAGCCCAGCACGCTGGTCCAGGGCCAGCCCAGCAGTTTTCTGGCTTTTTGCAAAGGGTAAAACCACAAAGTTGGTGCTGTTGTGTAAAAGGAGCCTACATTCCCACTGCTAATATCTATCCATAATTCCAACATGCACCGGAGACTCATACAAACGAAGACAGAGCTAGTACTGAGATGTGAAGTGTTATTGTTGCTGCTTAGTGCTAATGGTTTCTGCCTTATTGTAGCCGTTTATCCCTGTTCCTTGTCCCTTTGTCATATCATTCTCTCAGATACAAGTTACTGTCACCAGAGACAGGAAGCAATTTGCTGGTGCTGCTACCTAAGCACGAGTTGCTAATTATAGACTAGGAGCAGGCAGAAGGAGCCAGGTACGTTGTGAATCTGTCTTGATTAATGAGCGAGCAGCTAGGCTGAGGGTCTCCAATTACGTTCTGTGTGTCAGAAGACTTGCTTCTCTCCTGGCTCATTGTTCAGGAACCAGTACAGCAGTCCTGCTGGGCAGATGTGTGTGCTCCCAGTGGGAACTGGCCTTGCACTGATTAGCCTGCAGATACAGAGCCTTGAAAGCAGCACACCATGTGCTGTTGTCCACCCAATGTGGCCTTTAAACATGCATTTAAACCCACTGTCCTCAACATTCATTGTGAAAACAGGACAAAAACTCATTTGGTGGTGAGGTGAGTTTTATTCTCAGAAAGAGCTCTCACTCTTGGATTTGTGACTTTGTACTGGCTGTCCAGATAGAGCAGTGACTTCTCAGTCACTGCTGCTGGCCATGCCACAGCTCTGTCTGTGGTAGATTGGGTGGGAAGGAACACCTCTTTCCACCACACAGCCCCCCTGGGCTCAGTAGATGGTTATGTTTCCAAGAATGTTGGAGGTGAAGATGTATTAGGAAACTGTTTCTTGGAATGGAATGCATGAAGAGAGAGGCAGAAACTCCAGATGTGCAGAGGATAAAGAAGGGAAGAGACAAAACACCTTGAAGAAAACTGTGGACCTCAAACCCAGCCTAGTAAATGAGGATACCTTCCTTCAGCAGGTAGGGACCCCTGACAAAGAGACACATTTCTGAAAAGAGGAGAGAGTGCTACGATAGCTATGGGATATGTCCCTGTGGGATACACACCCTGTGGGTGTATGTCAGTGTTTTAAGTTCTTTTTCAAACAAAACAGCAATCAAGTCTTTTGAGTATCAATAATACCATAAACCTGCCAGCCTCTGTAAATTCAGAGAGGGCTGACATGGCTCACTTCATGTTTCTGATAGCTGTTGGCACTAGGGCCATGCCTTAAGTCATCTGATTTCACCCAGAGCAGGACACAGGAAAGCACTGGAAAGAAAGTGATTTTCCTCATCCTACCCAGCAATCAAATGTGAATAAGAGATTTCACAGTGTCAGCCCTTCTTTAATATCGGAGTATTGCTAAATGTGTCTGAGTTTACACTGGGTCTGACGAGTTTAATATCAGCCATCAAACATGGTGGAGCAGACTGCCTGAATTCCCTTTCCAGGATAATGAGATATACTGAAGTAGGGACGATTCTTTTCATGTTAATAAGCCAAGTGCCTTTCATTGTATTGGCACCATGAGGAATTTGAACTGAATTCAGAATAAAGCCCCTGATCTGGCAGCAGGCTGACTGTAAGGCTGTTTGAATGACTCTTTTGTTTTAAGGTTTGCCAGTGTGAGGGTGAAGGTTGAGTTCTTCAGCAAATGGTTGTCAATGATATATCAGCTCCTTCATTAAGGGAAATTAGGAAAAAGGCACCGTGGATAAACAGTCTGCTCTGAGATGTTATTCTCATTAAATAAGCTTTGCTTTACCCAGAGGTTGGGTCACCAGCAGTGTACCTGTTTGGCAGCAGAGCTATCTCCGAAAGAGGTAGAGGTGAAAAAGCAATTTATGACAGGTGGTACAATGTCCATAATGAACAAGAACTGATGTGGCAAGAGGGCAAACCAGCAGGATACATCAGCACAGGAAAGCCCACGTGCACCACTCATCTCCCAGAGAAGCACTGAACTGCTATTGCATGACAGCAATTAGTGCACAAGGTTGAAGAGGCGGGGGAGTCTGAAAAGGGATGTTGGCAATTGAGAAAGTCAAAGGTGCTGGCTGGACAATCAGACAAATGTGACTTATCTCATCAGTAGGGAGAGAAGGCAAGAACATGAGGTGGTAATGAAGGAATTTGAGATAAAGCACATAACAAAACCTACAGCTGACAAGGTCTCCAGACAGGTTCAGCTTGGCGTGTTTAACCACAGGGACCAGGAAAGACGTTGATTCTAAGCCTCTGCTGGTCTGAAAATCAAAACTTGGCAAACAGGCTCTCACCCTCCACTGGTATGAGTATGAATAGTGGCAGCTACAAAGTTCCAGTCACTTGACTCAGTGCAGAGCTCGGTAGGTGAAATAAAATGATCTGTACAGGGTAACCTGTATATCACAGTAGCAGTCTGTAGTATCCTTTCTGGCTTCCCAGGCAGCTCTGCAGGTATGTTTTTTATGCAGCAACACAAGCAAGAAGAAGTTATTTTCATCAGCAGGGTCTATTCTGTGTTCAAAAGTGCTTGGGAGAATGTTAGTTGATTGAAGAGGTGTACTCCTAAGGAATATCCCACTGAGAGTGTCAACCAAGTGACTGCCCATCTTTTCCAAGAAAAAGATGCAGACTGACTACCTTTCTGAATTCTGCTACACTGTCCTTTAGGTAATCACGGAAAAATATGTTCAGAGGTGTTGCCAAATTTGATTGCAAAAGTAGAAATCAAAGTCTTCTCTAGTTTCAGTGTATTTGCTTCTGAAAAACTGATTGCATTTCAATGACAGTGCACCAAGATATGAAGCGCTGAAGTTATTCAGTTAGAAACAACTTGCTGCTGCTCCTGTCTGTTTAGTCTTCCCCCACTCAGCTCATGTCACTCAGAGAAGGACTTCCATTGAAAGGAGATGCTTGCTAGGCCTTCCAGATTGCTGTTTAATTGGCTCCATTCCCCAGAGACTAAGACTCAAAAGAAGTTTTCAAAGTTGAAATGACAGTGGTGCAAGAAAGTGTTTCCTCCTTCTCCTTCACTTTATCATCCCTGCATGCAGGTCCCCTCCCTTGAGAGGCCCACATGCTGAGGAGCATTCAAGCCTCAACTCATGTCAGGAAGGGAGGGCATGCAGAGGTGACAGCAGGCGACAACGTGATTCCACAGAGATGCTGATACTCTGGAGAAGAGTGATTCCCAGCTGGGGCAGGAAGATGTGCCTGTGCTGGCGCAGAACCAAGGAGAGAGGCAGGCGGGTCTCAGCTGGGTGAATGCAGGAACACTTCTCAGCAGCTGCCCCCTGACAAGCTGTCAGACACTGAGTTCCCTTGCTAACTACAATATCTCTAGGATCTCCACACTGGGCACAACTCAGACTTTGAAAAGCCACATTCAAAAAGCATTTCAAAGCCAGAAACCTAATTCACAAATGCTGTTCCTGTTACTTTCGTATTACTCCTTTTAATTATCTGTTTAAATTAATTTATATTGATTGATTAGATTGAGCCTATTCAGATTAAGACAGTGTTTCTTCCGATGTCTTAGTTCCACTAATTCAGACCAGCTACTATCTACAACTGTCCCTGGCTCCTTACAGAAGCAATGGAGGAAGGATGGAGCATCCACTGTGGAGGCCAGAGTAGTTACTTACAGTAGCTTGCCAGAATACATCCACTGCTCATGGGCAGGCTGAAAAGCTCCAAGTCCATCCAGAATTCGTGGCTATTCCTTGAGACAAGGTCTTGACCAGATTCTGGGAGCAGAAGTTGTTGCTAAGCCCCCGCATAGGTTGAGCATCTCCTAAAGCCCAAGATAAAGACTACCAGATCAAAGGGGTAGGACACAGGGTTATGTAGGAAGTGAACAGTGCCTGGAAATTATACCTAAAGCATTGCGAACATTTGCTGTCTGTACTCTAGATGTACATCAGGAGGCAGCCCAGACCAGGCTACTTGTCTGTTATCTGCCCTTTTTTGGGCCATGGGCGTTTCAGCCCCTTCTCAGCTCCAGTGTTCTTGTCCAGAGAAAGGCAATAGGCATTCTCTCCTGACAGCTCAAGCAAAGAGGCTCTTTGTAGAGTAAATCCTACAAACATCTCTCCCCACACTGATACCTGGATTTGAGGCAGCACATTTACAACTTCCTCTGAGAACAGCAAAATGACTCAAGAAAGCAAGTGCCTGGCCCACCAAATGATCTACTGTCCCTTCTTGTTTCAGACTGCAGAACTGGGAAGTGCTAATTCTTGCTGCTTTTTCTTTTGCTCCGTTTTCATGAGAAACGTAGTTGCAGCTTCGATAGGATAGGATAGGATAGGATA
>VZTF01002398.1:64382-96472 GCA_013397755.1 Cnemophilus loriae
GGATAGGATAGGATAGGATAGGATAGGATAGGATAGGAAATCTGAGAGCACTGCAGCACTGGCACTGCTCAACTGCCACGCTGGTTACAGACCCTGGGAACGATTTGTTGAGGTATTGACACGAATACACCGTAGATGCAGCAGCTTTTTGCCACAGGTCTATTGGATCAACTCTGCAAATTGTTACACTTCACTGCTGGTACTTTCACTTGACCACAGAGGTGTGGTACTCATACATTGTCTAGATTACCCAGAATTAGCAAAACTGTATCTATTTTAGGACACTAAGTGCTCTCTGAACAGTCTTTCTTAGGATGGCTGTACACGCCCTGGTTCTCATGTTCTTATTACAGTAGATCAATGCATTGCTGAGCACACCCAGCAAGCAGGTCTGCTTTCCATAGCTGTGCTGCTGGGCTCTCTTGTAGCTGAGTAACAGGCAACTGGAAAGGGCAGCTGGAAAAACAGCCCCATAAATCCTGGTAACTCATCTAACCAAGCTTTAACAAGCCTATGGCACCTTCTGCTTGGATTTGGCCAGCTGGGCAGAGGATGTGCTGTGTGTGTGGTCTCCAGTAAACAGCAGCACATTTGCAGCTTCTCGTGCTGCTCCATAAAGAAATAAGCAATCTTTAAAGGTGACAGCTTACAAAAGATTTGCTGCCTCATTCCAGATCTCGGTATTCACGCTCCTACTTCAGCTGCTGCTCAGTCCTGAAAACCTCACTTTCCAAGTGTAACCCATCTGCCAGAATTCAACTGGCGACAGCAAGGGATGCACTCAAGCTTAACAGAATGAGCCAGAAACAAGGAAAAGATTTGCTACTTGGTGAGTTTATGTTCTCCACTTGCAAAGAAAAAACAGATAGCTTAATGAATGTTTTGTTAAAGCGGACAACAAAGCTCTAGCAGGATAGGTAAGCAGTAACCATTGCAACTATTTTCTAAGGTAGAGCTGGAGTTTAAACAATTTTTACTATATTTTCTTTTGGTGAGGCAGCTGCTAGGACAGATGTTTGCTTCCCTCTGCTTCCTGCACTAATCTAGATGAAAAAATTAAAATTCACTCTATTGAGTTACAAGACCTGTACTGACCTGTGCAACTTGACTCTGTCAGCTGCTCCTTGCTTTACCAGCACCCTCTGTTTGGCCAGTCCACCCTGGGCCAGTCCATCCAAGGCTGTTTGCTGGTCATTCTCAAGCATCCCTCTCTGCTTTAGCAGATGTCAACAGGCACTTTCTCAGTGTTTTCTCCCCGGGGAGTTCTGGACAAGAGAGGCTTTGGAGGGAATGGTGATGCCAGACTGGAGCCGGTGTGGAAAGCTCAAGGGATCTCCCCAATTCATACTGGTGTGAAGTGTCTGATCTGTGTGTGGCAGCCATGTGTGGACACTGGTACATGGCCAGCACAAACCTCCCTCACTAATCCAGAGGTAGATTTGCGTTCCCACTGAAGATAAAAGCAGTCGCATAATTAAAGACAAAGTACTTGGGCAGGATGGCACTGTACTCTTAGGTGGGTGCATTATCTCTGTTGGCCACATCTGTTTTCCAAGGAACTATTTAGCAAATTCTCTGTGTCCTTCAACCCCTTTCCCTCCACAGCAGCAGTCAGGTGTATGAACTGTTGCTAGCACTGTTGCATTCCAACTACTCCTGAAAACACAGGATAAGTTGTGAGGCTACAAAAATCATCAGAAGCCAAAAGCATTTAGTTTTGTTTCAGGGGAGAAATGGCTAGTCCCTTTAGCTGTGTCACCATAATATCAGCTTTCAGCAATGTAAAAGCATCAGCCTTTGCTGTTCAGCTTGCCTAGGTGAAATTATATTGTTCCTGCTCTTCTCACTCTTCCTCACTGCAACCCTCATGCTGCTTTAGCCAAGGTACTCAGCTGGGTGCCCCCTTGCTGTAGTGGGGCTGTTAACTGCATTGTTCTGCATCTGTCTTTCTCGGGCTGCTTCCCCAAGGTGCTCCCAGAGATTAAGGATGTCTCTTTCAGGGATTTGGAGAGACCTTTGCAAGAGTAGCATTTGTTCGTTCTGAGCCGTGAGGAACTCACTTGCTGAGGGTACAAAACCGAAGCACCAATTTTCTCCAGCAGCACTGCTGGTTAAACAATGCCTGCTAGGGAAAAAGAAACAAAGGGGAAAATAGATAATGAAAATAATTAATAGGTGCCATCCTGAACCACATCAGTTCTGTTACACTGGTAAAGGAGGAGGGATGACTGAAAGACTGTAGTGACAAGGATGTCCTAATAAGTAACTGGTAGGTTTTCTATCTGCTTTCCAGAGAATGTATCTTTCATTCTCAGGATATAATAAACTTTCTTCTTGTGCACTGTCAGGTATGCCAATGCCAATCACTGCAAATCCACTGCTGTCACTGAAGCTTTACTTCTTTATGGCAACTGAAGGTCTGACTCCACCACATCCTGACTCAACAGACAAATCCATACAAGGACTTGACGAGGTTTGAGAGTTTGAGCCTCAAAACAAAACCAGAGGTCCACAATCAGCGCAAATGGTTTTTCCCAAATAGCCTAAAGGACACTGTATTCCTGCATCTCGCAGGCTCCCTGGGGGTCTGAAGTGTGTGCAGCACTGCGGGCCCTGGGACACAGAAGCACACAGGTGTGACAAGCTGAGGTGACACAGGTGCACACAGCTTCAGATCTCACAGCTGGGCTTAGCCTGAGGCTGAAACAGCAGCATTAGTGATGCCAGCAGTTGAAAGCTTAGTCTTTCTCTTGATATCCCATCCCTGCACGAGGCCAGTGGCACAGCTGAGCTCTCCCAAGTTACACAAACCAAACTTCCTTCCATGTGCTGAGCCTCACTCATAGCAGACCCTGATTTCCCTGTACTCTGTACCCAGCAGCATTACAGACCACAGAGAGGCTTGTGGCACGGAGCAAGTGATGTCTGGAAGGGCCACCAGGCCATCATTACGGCCAGGGATCTATACAGGAAAGCATAAAAGAACGAAGAAGAAAATAATAACAAAAATAGGGCAGGAAAAATTAAGCCAAAATTGCACAGGAAATAGCAACAAAGGAAAAGTGTTGGAAATAGACTTGCTGAAAATGTCATTGCAAAGGTCAGGGCAGGCTCAGGGAGACTGCGATGACAGGAATACTAAGCACGTCAGGAAATGTAAATACGTTCTTTTTCCAGTGTTCAGAGGGATAATGAGAGCAATGCTGGGGACAGCCTTACACTTTCAGGGGGAATAAAAGAAATAATGAAGGGACTCTGGGTAAAACCAGAGTGAGTGATGAAGGACTTGCTCTTGTTGCAGATTGTTAAAGTTTCAGGGCAAGGATTCAGCTCCCGGGGATCTCAGCAATGAGCTGAGGAGCGGGGGCTGCACTAGATGGACGGACCTTGTTATGCTGCCACTGTGGTCTCGTGGCAAGGTCAGCAAATGACGCAGGTAGTAATGAATCAGGGTCCTTGAATGCAGCAGCTAGTGTGTCCAGCCAGATGGAAAACACCTGGAGAAGTGTAATTTGGTTAAATATAGTCTGCAATGGCTAACAAAAAGAAAATAATGTTTAACAAATTCAATGGGAAGTTATTGTTCCTGAAGTGGATGACATTAAGAGCTGACTGGCAGATGCCGTGGGTGTAATTTACCTGGCCTTCAGTACAACCTTCAGTATAGAATAAATGAATACATTTAATTTGCATTTATATAGCTCCTTTCTGTCCACACAAAGCATATTGCAAACATCACGTGCACCATACAAAAGATACATCCATGACAAGTTGGGACAAGGAGATTATTGGGAAAGTGGGTCCTGGAGAGGCTGCGGGTTGAAGTCATGGATGTCTCCTGTTAGAGGTGCATGATCCACACCTGGGTATCCATAGTCTGTCCATAGAGAGCCACTTAATAATTGGAACATAAGCCTGCAGACTGCTTGGAAATTTATAGAAGTGAATTCCTGCTGGCCAACTCATGCAGCCCCTCCCTCTCTCCAAGGGGAATCCCCGAGCAAAGCATGTCCAGGCTGTCCTTTACCTTCTTTCGGCTTTTAGGGTGTACATTGCTCCGAAATAGCCTCACACCTCCCAGGCCCTGCAGCAGCAGCTGGAGCTGCAGCAGCTGGAGCTGCAGCAGCCAGTACATTGTGCTGCTGCTGAGGATGGCCCATAATGAACAAGTCCCTTGGCAAAATGCACATAAAAGCTTCTTTAAGTGTCCTCTGCTACAGCAACAAGGCAACATACTGCACTTTGTGGAAGCACCTAAAAGCCTCATTTAGAATTGACCATAATATTTGCATAGCTGATGAGCGTTTTTCTTCAGTGAAAAACAGCAGAATTGCTTCCAGATAGCTGAGATGTGATTTATATCAACCTTATTAAAATATTAGTATTTCTGTTTTATTTTTAGTAAAGATGGTTGTTGCACAGTTCTACAGCTGAAAGTATTCCTGCAGTTGAACTCTGCTGGCAATCATTTCAAGGTTAAGAAAGGCAGGAAGAGGGTTTAGAAAAAGTCAAAATCATGACTAATGTGGAAGAGTTAAAGATGACTTCTATGTCAGCCAGGCTGATCGTTGTCTCTGCCCTTTCCTGCTCAGTGTAGTCTTTGTTGCTCTAGGTAGTAAACTTTGCAGTAATTGTGTCAGCAAGGATTTCAGCAGTGTGTTGGCGTGAGGGCTGCACAGGACCTTGCAGTTCCTGATTGTTGGTTTATCCTGTGGGCTTATAACCATTTCATTGTCTGCAGGACTGGTGTAATCCCATGCAAGCACAAGGCTATGTCTCTCCACAGCTGTATGGTACTGTGAATATCTCTGTGGAAGGACTATCCATCAGCAGCTTTAATGGCTCTAACCAGCTGTTTGCAATTTCCTTGCAGCCATTTTTTTTTCTGTTTCAAAGGAGTATAAAGTGCTTTGCCAGTATAAATAACATTAACTCAAAAATCTGCTTCAAAGTTGTCTCTTCTTCAAACAATCTCTGACTTATTCCAAAAGCATTTACTATGTGAAACAATTGTGAGAAATTACACTGGCAGCCAAAGACAAGCTGTCTCCAGAGTCTGATTTTAACAGATTATTTTTATTAGAAAACACTGGGAAGTGTCAGTGAGTGACAACTTGGAGAACTGGTTTATGGCAGGCCTTTCAACAGCTATCTCTCTGCACTTATTCCACATCCATCTTAAATGAGTGCCTCCTTCTGGGCTTATCTCATCTACGTCAATTTTAGAAACAACTTAATAAAGTGCATTTATCCCCTCTTCTCCACATGGAAGCTTGGCTAGTTCTGCATTTATGTAACTTTTATGTGCATCTCAACCTTGATCTGCTTCTCCTAAAAATATGCTTATCAGTCTTTTGATGAAGGGCACCTCCTCCTCCTTTTTCATTCCTCGATGCTAACATCTCTGAGCTGTACTCATGCTGTTGCACTAAACTGTTCAGTTTTCATAGTTCAGTGTTTAATGAGGGTTGGTAATGGTTGTAGCAGGGTATTTGTGATCCCACTGCCTTCACGTTCCAGCATGCCTTGTGCACGAGGCACAGCCCACAGGGCTGTTTTGCAGGAAGGCAATGTGCCTTTCTCCCAGGCTTCCACAACCACTCGATGTATGTGCACAGTGAATTTAGGACAAGATTCTCAGATGGAGAGACAGTGTCTGCCTAAAATCTCAGGTATCACACATATATTCATTAACATTTATGTTGTTTAATTGTACCCAGTGTGCATTTTAATGAGTCTTGGCTCTTTACATGTGGCAGGCCTAGGCCAGGCTCTGCTTCCATCTGACACTCCACTGGAAAATCTCATACATTTATAATGTAAGAAAAATGTGTTTTGGCACCTTGCAAAGATCTACTGTTTTCCTTCTGCTTTGGATTCAGAAATTTGCATTTGCAGCAGAAATATTGATATTCTTGGTTATAAAGGGGATCAAGGATTTGTAATTCACACTGACTCAGCTTCCAGGAGGTTTTTATACAGTCTCTGGGTATTTCTCAGTAATTTTTTGTTATTGACTGGCCCTGGAGCCTCCTCTCTCCATCCCTGCTCTCAGGAGCACTGGTTGCAATTTTAATTTCTTTGCTCAGTCCCTGTCTTTCAGTCTGTCTCTTGAGGATGGGGACAAGGGGGACCCACCTGCACAGAGCGGAAAATACCCAAAGCTATCTGCCATCCTGTGAGGAGCTAAGCTTCCCCTGTGTCTGTCTCGCAGGTGATCCTGGACAATTTCCCAGCCCTCAGGGGCACCCTGATTCTCACAGGGCTTCACGGAACTGTACCACGTGACTGCAGTGGCAATACTGTGGCTTTCCACTTTAATTGGGCTGCTTTACTAAGTTTATTTTTTAGCTCCTTGATTTTGCCTCTCAGGTCATCATGGTGACCAGTTCTCTGCTCTCATACCCAATATCCCACGATCAGTATTTTATATAAGACAGGCACCCCCAGCAGAGCCATGCACCCCTCGCTGCCACCCAAACTGTGCACTGGAGCGTTATTATGCTTACATCCCAAATCAAGTCTTGCCTCTCCTCCACCTCATCACTGTCTCCACTGCTGCCAGCCTTTCTCTCCCCTGGGATCCTGGGCGCACATTTGCACGTGTTTGTTGCTCTCCTTCTTTTTCCTGATGTCAGCAACTGTTCCAGATGTCGCAGATGTGTATTGAGGAGCCCACTCAAGTCTAAGGTGGTTAAATGGTTTCAGGAATAAACCACAACTGAGTTTTCAGGAGGTCAAAACCGGAGACATTTCTCTCACATATGGTCTTGCTTGGTTTGTGTTCCATTCACTGTCGAAAGCTACTGCTGCACAGTAGGTCTGTGTGGACTTGATGGGATCTCTAGCATTCATGTTTTTATGCATTGGAATAATGTCTGGAGTGACCTTCTGTTAGCCCATGTGTTGGCCACTTTTGAAAATAATAAATTCCTTTTGACCCACCGAAACAGAGCAGAGCGTGGTCTGCCTGGTGGCATTAGCAAGATGATTGAACAACCAGTTGTCCTTTCACCACAGTGATGGGAATAGGGGATGAGCTGAAGAGGTAAATTAGTTCTTTTCATGTTGGAATAGGGAGCATGTGAAAAAAAAAGAAGACGTTCAGAAATAAATAAGCAAGATGGCATTTCAAACAAAGCAAAGATATACACACTCACTTATTCCCATTCCCAAAACCCTGTAAGATCTATTTGGCAGAGTGGGGGCTGATCTTTGATTTATTCTCACCACAAAGATGCAAATGGGGTGAGAAATGGCAGGAATTTAATCTCATGACAAATACAAGAGTAATATTGAGCTGCTTTATACATGTAATCCGACTTTATCCGTTTTCCTGCATGACAGTGCTCAGCGCTATGTGCTCAGGCTCTCCCTCATGGGCTGCCTTTAGGAATGACACTTTGGCTTGGAAAGTGTTGTCGAAGGACAACCATGGTGATCTCCAGACTTCTCAAGAAAGATTTTAAACCCCTGTCCAGGCAAGTCAAGGCTGCTGGTCTTTCCAGGGAGTCAGTAGTGTGTGTCTGCAGAAATTTGATCACAGCTGGAAGACCAGAAAAGTGTTTTTTAACTGATTAATTAGCAATGGTGAAGTGCTGGCTGGACTGGGCAGGTGGCTGGTTAACCTCTGCAACAGCAAAGCCTGGAGACAATTCCCTGCAGCACTTGCATGCCCATGGGACACTCTGGTTGATGGGGGCCATCACATTCCACTGCAGAGACACAGAAATCTGCTGGACACCTGAGCCCAGGCTGCAGCACATGGGGCCACACTGTCCCAAGCAGGCTTGTCCAAGGCTTGGGAATAAAATGTCCCTCACCTTTCTTACAGTGGCAGAGCCCAGTCCCAGCCTTCACATGCATCATTCTGTTTTGATGCACTGAATACAGAGACCAAGGGAAGACTACTAAGGGGGTGCTGACCAGTGTTTTTCCTCTTAGAAGTCTAAAGCCAGAGACCAAAACCCACAGCCAGGTGTTTGGGGCAAAATTATTTTATTTCTTTAGCTATACCAAATGGCTGAGCATTACAAATTCAGCATATGTCACTGGTAGTGCAAATCCTCAGCAAACATGCAACTCCCCACAGTTAATGGGTTGAAATAATGCCATGCCAATCTGATTAGAGGTCTCTGATCAAATGTACAAGAGCCTAGATTAATGTCTGGAAATATCCTGGTCTTATCACCTAATCCCTTAAAAGTGGAGGACCTGAGTATCTTCATTCCATTTCTAATCCTACTGGTCTATTAGCATATTGTAGCAGGTCTCTTGGATTGTGCTCAAACACCTCAAACAATGCCCTGTTTTGGAAGCTACCAGTGGTGGGCTGAGAGGGGGCATCATGTGCTGCTTTTGGTGTTGAATCGTGCTGAAACCTGTCTGATTCACCAACTCCAAATCAACATCCTGATAGCGAGGCAACCAGAGACACAGAGACATGCGACTGGTAGTCAATCACTTTATTCTATAAAAGTCCAATCCACTCTCATATGGTTTGGTTCTTCTAACATATTCCTCCTTGGAGTGTGTGGAGATTCCTCCCTTGGGTAGGGGATGCCCCCTGAGGATAACCCTCAAGGCTGGGTGAAAGATTAAGCCCATGGTTGTTGGTATGGGTGAGTTGCATCGATCTCTACATTAAAAATTGTTTCTTGCCTGCTTTAATATAATTGCTTTAATATAATGGCTTTGGTATAGTGCACTATCCTATCCTATATTATATGCTACTAGCAGTTTTAGCTTTTATGCTGTGCAGTAAATAATTCTGGTTAAGATCTTTTTGTCTAATCATTAGTCACAATAAATAATTCACTTTTTATATAAATACATCTGATTTGCCATGGTTAATCCTTCTGGATTAAGTAATTTAAACCGCTGACAAAGTCTGGGGCTAACAGGGGATCCAGCTGCACCCAGACTCCTCTATGAGAAGTTTAGAAAGCAAGGGGAGTCCTTTCTGCACCTCATGACTCAATGGCAGGGCTTCCCTAATAAACTTTGTCTGAAGCTCCCACTCACACCCGTGACACACGTGTATCCTAAGAGCAGAGAGGTAAAAGATTATATAAAACCTTTCACCTTTACTATTTGAGTAAAATGCTGTCCAGCTTGTCATGAAGACTCTGCTGTGCACAAGGAGCCAAAAGGAGGAAATTGGTGGACAAAAACCTGTCTACATTAACACATAATGCAGTGCAATAGGAGTAGATCTGGACAGTGATGGAACCGGTACCAAGGACCAAAGGTGGCACCATCCATCAGATTACTTTACTTTGGAAGAGTTCCAATCTGGTCTCTTGGAACTCATTTTTAGGACTCATTAGGGACATCCCACATCTTCCAGTTTACTTTCACCTGAAAAAATTCCAGTTTGTGCACTCTGTAATCATGCCATGATGCAAAGCAATGCATAGGAAGGGAAGAGGATCAGGATATTTGCTTTCAAATTTCACTGCTGATTTGAACTAGAATTTGAACCAAAGCAGGACAACTTCCACACTGATTAACGAAGCACATCACATATTTTCAGTCTATACCTAGTTCTCATCCAGCAAAAAAAAGTGACAAAAGAGAAAATTCACAAGTCTGTTCAGCACCTGTTGCAGCATCTCCTGTGTTTTCTAAATGAAGTGGGAAGCCACGTCTTAAAAAGGTCTTGCGGAGTTGTGCACATGTAAAATGGCATGCTGAAGTCCAGGAGCTTGTTATGACATTGCATGAGCAGGAAAAGCTGTGCTAGGTGCTTTTTAGCTTAAAAGTATGGCTGTTTAGTAAATGATCAGGAAGTCTTACTGTATGATATGAAAAGGGCAAATTAAGTTCAGGTTCAGCATTTTTATTATAGTTTTCTCCTTGCCTTATGTACCCATTCCTGTTACCAACCATCTGATCTTCAAACTGAACAGATGAAGCTGCATTCCTATTTCATGAGACTACAGCAACACATATTGCATTGATGAGAAATTTTTATACGTCCTTGAAGAAATCCAGAAAACCTCTGCCTGTAAGGACATGGAAAACTTAAAACAGAGAAGATAAATTGTGGCTGACAAGGGGCTGTAGGATGTTAGGCCTCTCTTTGAGGAAAGACCTAATAAATTAAAGGTGACATAGGAAAGTTTTCTTTTCAAAAGGAGATAAATTCAGAGGTCTGGATCACCAGAAGTGTGCATACAAGGGAATACAAAGAGCCTTCCAGCTCACCAGGGCAGAGGTGACCCACCTCCATCTTCTTGCACTGGAACTTCCTGCAAAAAAACCTAGGCTAATGCCCTTGTGAATTTACCTTGAGTCCTCACTCTTCATGTGACAAACCACCCCTGGAGGACTCGTCTGTCTGTCCAGTGTGGTTTGTGCTGTAGCAGCATCTCCTGGGAATTCAGTGCTGCCCAGTGCCCCGGCAGCCTCTCATGCAATGGGGACAGCACAGCCAGCCTGAGCAGTGGGGGCAGTGCTGAGGGCTCAGCGCATTCCAAGATCCATGGGACTAAAAGCAGTTGAATTTTAAGATGAGATGATAAGGTAAAACTTTGCGGCCTCAGCCACTGGAGGTTAGGTGTATTTTTGGTCAAAACCTGGCTGAAGAACTTAGGATAAAGTTTGACTCTCTGCACAGCACGGCAGAGAGAAGGGAGGGAGGTCAAGAGCAGAGTTGAGCCTGGATGTGCCCTGGCTGGGTGTTAGGGTCTGCATCAAGGTGTGTAACTACTTTTGAAGCAATCCTGCAGTGAACAACAGAAAAATTAGACCCTGCACATGTTTCATGGATTATAGAATAACAGAGGTCAGAAAGCATGGAATCATCTGGTCCCACTTCAAGTCATAGCAGGGATAACCAAAGTCAGCCAAAGAGCTGATCACTCAGGGCCTTGTCCAGACAGTTCCTGTAAAATCTATGCTCCAGCACCTGACCTCTCTTATGGTGAGTATTTTTCTTCTTCTGTCCAAAGTAGGCCTCACTGCAGCCTGTGCCTTGATTTTTCTTTTTGCAATGCTTCACATTCATCTGCTCCTCTACCACAGAGCTGCTCCTCGCAGTCAGCCCCAGCCCCAGAACTGTCCCAGGGAGAGGATTTTGCATTTGTTTTTGCTGAACTTCAGGAGGTAACTCTCAGGATGTGGTCTCATGAGTCCTCAGCCAGCCCTTTTTAGAGCAGACCTCAGCTAGTACAGCTAATGAAGGCTTACCACAATCAGCAGCAAAACCATTAGGATCTGTCTTTGAATTTAGAGGAAAGTACTAATGCCAAGGCAGTCCTCTAAAGGATGTCAAGAAAAAGAAAAAGGATATGAAAAAAACATATAAACTGTCCTGCTCCATCCAGTCTTTTCTCGGATGATTAGACCAGAGAACTGTGGTGAGCTGGGTATCAATTTCTTGCACACCATGGCTGCACACAAACACTCGCTACCCTTTAGCAGGGCCTGATGATGTCCCTGAAGCAGAGACATCAAACCCCTGCGCTGTGAGAAACGTGGTCGTGCTGTGAAACAGGAGGAAATTGTCCACTCGCAGGGACCAGCCACTTGAGGGAGCCAGGATGACGTGCACTAAGAGCTGGCAGATTATATAAGCATTTTTGGAGTGTTTCAGCCGGAACCACCTCTTCTTCTGTAATACTAAATCTGTTGGGTCAGAAAACTCTGAGAGCTTCTGTCCCAGATTTAACTGGTTTTTAATTTGGCTTACTAAGGAAGTCTTGCACAGTCGTGCTCAGTCTGCCCCCTTTGGTAACTTTTGATGGTGTGTGTGTGTCCAACAGATTTGATAGCTGTTCAGAAAGCTTAACATTAACTGTCTACAGGTTGCATGAAAACAGACAGAAAATAGTCATGAAAATAGGTAAAGTGAGGTCCTTTTATCAGTAAATCAGTTAATATAGTTGGAAAAAACACACAACCACTTGGCCTGCAAAATTTCATTCAGGTCCAAGCCTACTGTCACTATATTAAACATTAGAGACTCCCGAGAGAAGAAAGTTACAAAGAAGTTATAGGCAAGCAGTTATATGCCACAGAAAATCAGGATGCAGTGGTCAAGGAGATACTCATTTAGTTATCCACACAGTGACTTTTTCAGTATGGTTCACTTTTCCTGTCACCCCCCCCACACAACTTCCTTTCCCCAAGACCCAGGGACTATTTTCTCCTATCTAATGAACTCCAAAAGCTATCTTAATATTAAATCAACATTTTCAGGAACATTATGACTCCAAGGAGAAAGTTCAAAGACTTAACTTGTCCAAGATTTTTAGCCCATGGGATTTACTGTACAGTGAAGATTTCTTTCCCATTTTTGGGTCCCACAAGAATTCTTGTCTTTCCTAATAGGACTTTGTACTACCCAATTCAACAGTTTCAGTCTGAGAGTGTCGGAATTCCAAGCACCTCAATGACCTTGTCTGAGCGTAGTGAGACCTTGTATCCATGGCAGTCTTGTTCCTGAAGGACTGTGGTGTCTCCAAGTCATGACATGAGCAAGGAAGAGCGGAAACTAGGAGGCAAGGAGAGGCAGATCAGCCTAAAAGAGAGGGTTACGTGCCATGCTTACCTGGCACCTAGAAGGACCACCACACTCCTCCCTCCCAGATTTTAGTAAGTTGCAGTCTTCTGTGGGTGTGTTACGGACAAGACTGGTTCCCGCAGAGGCTCTTCAAGGAAAATGGCAAAACATTGTTAGAGTTTTGTAAACCATTGTTCAAGTTTCCTTTAAAATGCTGTTCAGGTTTCAAACAATATTGCTAAAAGCCTACGGAAGTGACAACACAACCCTCTGATTTCACCTGTAATTCATCTCCATGCATACTGGGAAATAGCGTTAGAATTTTGGCCGTAGTGTTACATTATGAGCTCTCGTTTGTGTTTCCTTTTCCCCCAGGCAGATTTATTTCTTGTCCACATCAAAATGCAGAGACTGTTCCATCCATCAAGACCATGGCATGCAAAGGAAGTCTTATCAAAATGCATCTTGCATCCCGGCATGGAAAACTTGGCATCAGTAGAGACATTTAGCAAGTGGACAGAAACACAGTTTTCATATTAACAGATACCATATCAAATAAATAAAAAATAATAATGAGTGCCAGCAATGACATCATTGCTATACACTGAAATGCAGCAGCAGCAAGTCAATGCCACTGGACTGTAAGGATAACCTCAGAAAGGCTCCACCTGGGGATGGGAATAGGATTAGCACATGGCAGAAGGATGATAATAAACATCAAGCCTCTTGTCTAAACCAACCCTTTCTTTGGAAAAGACAGAAGGTGTCAATTCAAGAGCACTAAAGCCATGTGCTTTTTAAAAAGACCTCATTTTGCAGTGAATGTATGCATATGTCTCTTCCTCTCTCTCCCTCTCTCTCTCTCTTCATATCCCTGAAAATGTAAACACTCATTATTTCTTTCCTCACCATCAAGAAAGATGAAATGGCCTACAGGTAAAATGCCTATACATGAAGCTTCATGACACAAAAATCTATCTCCTCACAACAGTTCCAAGTATATACTGCAAAAGCTGTTGCAAAAGAATAAAAGCATCAGTCCTATTCACCTTCTGCTGTCTCATCCTCGTATTCAGGAAAAAAATGTGCCTTTATTTAGAATACAGAATTAACACTGAAGCAATTTTCACATCACTGGTCCTTCAGCCTTCTCAAATATTGTTTGTGGTATCTGCTTTCGTGCAAGAGAATGGGGCCACATAAAAGCAATCACAAGGATGAAAATGTTCTCAGCAGGAGGAAATGGGATTATCAAAAAGAGGAGGAATAAGGCTTATGAATGTTTTGTACTCTTGGTCATCCATATGCCATTTGAGCTATGTAGAGTGTTAATAGATAGATCTAAAAATAAGAATACATTATTTATTAACTTATTAAGCTTTCATAATCAGGAGCTGAATACGTTTGGCTAATAAAGACACCAGACCACATCCATAGGAGGACATATGGACATAAACTGGCTGGAATGGAAATCTATGGGTCTTTGGGATGCCATTCAGGAATGCAGACACTGAGTTACTTTTTTCTAGAGAAAATACATAGAATAAGTTTGATGGCATCTCTATGACATCCTATACCTGCCCTTGCCCTGCTTCCCCTAGGTAGATATGGGTAATTCCAGATTTTTTTCAGAACAAGATCTGCCCAAACTAATATATGATTCAAGGGAAATACGATACCAGAGAGCAAATTAAATGGAGAAAACAAACCACTGAAGGCTGTTTGTTGGGATCTCATGACCTTCCAGGCCTTTGGCTGAGCAAAACAAACTGCTGGATGCACCATAATAGAAAGTTAATTTACAAGCTGGAGAGCCTGCACCAGCTTTCTTAGGCCACCTTCTCGTGAAGGCTGCATCTCTATTTGCATCCTTCCCTAGCTATTCTGAAGGAGAGAGATTAGCAGGAGAGGCTGGAATGAAGGTTATTGAGTCTGTGTCCCGATGTCATTTTAAGACCCCAGGAAAGAGGTGCACAGGTTCCTGGAGAGGTCTGGTCTGTCTCCACACTGATCTGTATGGCAGGCCTGGTGCGGGGGCGAGGCAGGGGTCTTCAACATGTAATGACATTTGTGGGAATCAGACTTTTGTGAAGACTGCTCACTGTTATCATTTAATCACCTCCATGATAGATGCTCGTGGTGTCCATAGCACAGAGGTTGTATAAAAAGCATCAAAGTTGAGGACTTCAGAGCCTGTGGTGCTTTTCCTGGGCTGATGGGCTGTGAAAGGCATGGAAATGGCTCCCTTTTGTCCAGTTAAAAGTCAGAGGAATCAGAGTAGTGTTATTGTCTTTTGTGGTTATAAATTCTTCATTCTCACTCTTTCAACATCCTCCAGCCAGGCATCTCCCTTTCCCCATGCTATTCATCCCTTCCCCTCCTGATATGACCACCTCAGGACAGTCTGGCTGTACACCAGGGAAAGGAGGGAACGAGGGCCAGAAAGAGAGAGAGCACAAAAACATACATCAGAATCATGGAGAAATCTTTCTCAAGGGCAAAAGCCCTGATGAAGAAGGAAACCTCAAGACCATAAAAAACCTTGTGTGGTGATGAAATAGGAAGGGAAATACTTTTGCCCCTGGATGTTCCAGGCTGCCAGCTAAACTCCGCTCATCCTAGAGAAAAGAGGCCTTTATCTCAAGGCACAAGGTCTTAGTACAGGCTTCATACTTTTGCTCATGAGATTACTTATTAGTTTTTTGGGTTTTTAATTCCATTATCTCCACACGGCCAAAAGCTGGTGTGATCTGTATTGAAAGATCAACCATTTCCTGTATTTTAAAAGGAAATCCTACCAAAGAAAAAAAAAGAAGAGGGGGAGGGGCATGTGTTTTGAACTCATGAGTTTAAATTTTGTATTTTAAGAGAAAAAAAAAATCTCTTTTTTTAAATTTCTGTTACACCTGTAAAATCATATTACTTCTTTGTTTTGAAATGTCACATCATCCAATGTAATAATTGCATGCAGCTGTTAAGTAACTGTTCCACATATTTCTATAAAAAAATGATTTCTATATTTCAAATTTGTATTAAAAAAGCAGTAAGTGAAAGATCTTTTTTGGATGTTATTATGTGGAAGGTACCTCCTGGGGACAATAACTGTTCACCTGGTCTCAACAGTCCCTCAAAAGTCATCTCAAAGCTGCCTGCAGGAGCTGGTGTGGACCTCGGGAAGTTACATCCTCCAGCTCTTTGCTGTGGAAGACAGCCTGGAATGCCCGTGTTGGGACTAAATGTCAATATCTTAAGGGTAAAACCCCCACCCCTCCTCTATGTTCCCTGTTGCTGTCTGCAAAGCCCTCTTTTGGCCTCAGCCTCCCCAAGCCCACAAAACTGTTCTTCAGTCTGCTCTCTCCAGCTTCACCTGGGAGGTCAGGCAGTAAAACACAGGACTTACCTGTTGCATTTAGGTGAGAAAACTGACTTTAAATGGAGCCTCACACTTTATAACTCAGTGTTTAGGAATGCCTGTTCTGAGAGGCTGAAGAGAAGCAACATATGTTTTCTTCCTCAGTTGACTGAATTGGGTGTCACTAATTTCCACCTCCTGAAGGCAGGCAAGAACAAAATGACTGATATATACAGGAGCACCCCGTCTCAAGGGAGTTAGTGCCAAAATAACTCATCTGAGGAGCTCCCCCTCACTGAAATGCCACCTAATGCTAACAGTGATGCCAGAGTTAATTGCAGCAGTCAGCTGTTGCATTTCATCTACAAGTCTTGCTTGGTTTAATTAACCTTTGGGGAATTAGCATTTTGTTGACTTACAGTACCTGCTTTGAATTTCTGGCAGTTAGAGAAACGCTGTGACTTGTTTCACTCAGAGAAGAGTGATGCTCAAAGGCAAGGCCTTTAAAGGATGGTCCCTGGGCAGCAGCAGGCTGATCCTGAGTCAGAAGATCCTGGAAAAAAAGAGCCCAATACGTTCCCTGCCACCTGACTCATGCCCTACTGGGCTGGAATTACTCATTCACCCCCACCACTAGGTCAGGTGTGGATTCCGTACTCTTCCCAGAGTCTCCTGAGCATTTTTCATACTTGTTCATCACTTTGTGTTTACAGTAATTTCCAAGCGCCTCCTTCCAGCTGGCAGTGCTCTGCCACCATTTACCAAATAACACCCATGTTCTGCCTCTGAAAAATCACCAGGTGACCACCTGCAGGCTGCAAGAAATGGTGCCCATCCCAGGAGAGTGCAACTCACTGGACTCATCCATATGTGCTCTGTCCTGGTGCAGTGAGCTGTTGGTAGCTCCAAGGAGGTGTTGTCTGGCCAGGAATGAGAGCTGAGTTTGGCTAAGCAGTGCATGTCTTGGGGCTTCCAGCTATCTAAGAGCCAGCCTGGCTTTGGAATAGGTGTTGCTCAGGTTCCTTGAATCAGGCTGGCAGGATTATGTCCACCAAAGAAGGTGTTTCCAGCCTCTCTGAAGAGAGCTGTACTGCCACCTTCTACCGTGCCTCACCTTTTTGACCTACACCTATTCCATGGCTTTTTCCCCATTTGCTTTTCTCTGGGCAGCATGTGAGGAACCACTGCAAGGAGCATGAGATGAGATTATTGCAGGTGGCCAAAGGGAATGACAGCCATGAGAGCTGTGGCAAGTCAGGCTGGTGCTTGGGCTGGGAGGGAATGATGCAACACTGGGGTACAGGGAAGGGAGGCAATGTCGGTGCTGGGTCACCAACCCTGGAACAGTTTAACAGACCTGTGGATGTGGTGCTTAGGGACATGGTTTAGTGGTGGACTTGGCAGTGCTGGGTTAATCATTGGACTTGATGATCTTAGAGGTCTTCTCTAAATTAAATGGTTCTACAGTTCAGTGGTGTCGCACTGGTGGGTTGCAGGCTGAGGATACAGGACACAAGAGGTCTCTGAATGCTGCTGAGTGGTGTCCACACTGGCATGACTGACTGGTCCCATATCTTGCTGCCACTTACTATTTGCTCTGTTTTTACCTGATTCAGCCTCCACAATCATATCTGAGAGGAGACGGCAGCTGGCCAAGGTGTTTGTCCAGAAGATGGGGGAGCCCAGCCCAGCCTTGCCAGCTTGCTTGCAGCTCCAGCAAGGGTAGTGGGCCTGGCCTCACCAGGAGAGGGCTGTTCCTCCCAGGACTGACTTAACCAACCTCTTACCATGAACAGACCTCCTACTGTTCTCCGCGCCAAATGGATCCCAAGCTTTTCACCCGGGAATTAAACACTGCCTTGTCTGAAAATCTTCCAACAAGGGAGGACATCTTTAGGGTGGCAGCACGCAATGCACTCCCAGCAACTCCCTCTGCAGCAGGCTGACCCTGGCCTCCTACCATCCACTCTGTGCTTGGCTTTCTCCCCTGTCTTTGAAGAGTGCTGAGAACAGAGGAAAATCGATGAGGTTTTGTGAAATAACTGTGGATTGTGCTCTGGGCAGAGAACCGAGAAAGCACATTATAGATATTCTGGATCGATAGGATTCATGCAACATTTGAGCTTCTACCATTAGCTCTCATACTAATGTACTTTCATCTTTACCTCTGATTTGGGGGACTTTAATGTGATCTACTGTAAAAACAGATTTCTGTGAAAAGGGCAAGAGGGGTATCATCTGTCAGAAACGGGAAGTGCTGGTTTTCCCATAATCACTTTCCTTTCCCTACCAGAGATTTATAAATTTCTTACTCAGAGGTCTGACCGTAGTTTAAGAGTACAAATAAGAAACACAAAAGACAAAATATAAAAAAGATGGATTTAAGTTATTTGGAAAGCTGACGCACAAGCATCCGGACATTTTCCTGTTAATTTAGCAGTCCCTTCAGGAGACAACGTAACATTTACATCCTTTGCAGCAGAAAAAAGCAAAACAGCCTGCTATCAAAGGAGTTGTCTCTGGCACATTTTTTGACTAAGGTTTGGTGGGTTTTTTTATCCCCTCTACAGTTGTATCAGCCTTGGTGTGAAACAGAATAATTGATGCTGGTTTGTAAGGAAAGGTGATAATTTGAAGCATATTCTGGGCTCTTTTTCTTGAGGAGATTTAGTTGAAAAACTGTTCTTTTCAACTGCAGTTTTCAACATTGCTAAACTACTGTACCATTCAATACAGGAGTTGCTGCCATGTCTGAGACTACATTTACCTGGCTGCCTGTCTATTTACTCTTGGAAAATTCTTTGGCAG
The DNA here is from genome assembly GCA_013397755.1 of Cnemophilus loriae. Classification (NCBI taxonomy): domain Eukaryota; kingdom Metazoa; phylum Chordata; class Aves; order Passeriformes; family Corvidae; genus Cnemophilus; species Cnemophilus loriae. The sequence goes on from VZTF01002398.1 coordinate 83,051, forward strand.
CAAATTAGACCATTAATTTCATACAAATTTGTTATTTTATGAGAAAGTGAATAAGAGTTATTTTGACTGTTTCTGTTCTGCGTTTACAAGGTGTGAGGGTTCAAAAGGGCCCTTGCTTCCTCAAGATGATGTTTCCTATAACCAGAGATGGTCACAGCTTCAGAGATTGAATCTGTAGTAGTTACTTTGCCAGGGAAAATATTTTATCATTTGTTTGTTTTCACAAATAAACACAAGGTTTGATTCACCAGTCCACCTACACTTTGTTTCGTCAGTGGAGCTGAAACAGAACAGCACTGGTTTTATAAAGGGAGAATCAATCAGGCTTGTTACAGTCTAGTACTAACTAACGTTTTTTTCCACTCCCTCTAGCTAAACAAATTCTTTCATTTGGGGTATTATTCATCCCTCCCTGCCCTTCTCCAGTCCAGGATATTCCCCACACTAGCCTGGGTAAGAGTGGAGGTTTGCATCTTAACGAAAGAAATGGGTCAATTCTCTTCCAAAATCCAGCTGACACATTGCACCCCATCACATATTTCTTAGTAAGAAGCATTTGGCTGGGCTGTTCAGACCTTAGTTTTTCACCTAAAATGCAAGGAAATTCCCAGCTATGATTATAGTGCCATCTCCATTAATTATGTACCCAATTCTCATTGTTCTGGAAGGAGAGACAACCCCCTGAGCTCCCTGGAGTTCAGTCCTGTTTGATGCTTCTCTGCACTGGCTCCTTCTGCTCGGCTGGCTGCAACTCCCATCCTGCCAAACCTCTTTATCCCTGTGGTGGGGACCAGGCTCTCAGGAAATCCTTTCTGAACATCAGCCATAACAAAAATCCCTCAAACCATTAGCATCACACTTGGCTGCAACTGCTTGGGTTAAACCTCTACCTTCCTGAAACATTTCATTTGTGACCTTTTGCATTTCACTTCACATGGTCCTTCAGTTAAACAACAGCAGAGAGTGTATGAAAGTGAAGGCTGCTCTGGAGATGATGGATGAGGCTCCCCCTGCTCCCCACCGCTTGCAGCCCGTGAGTCATTTGCTAATTTCCTCAGCTAAAACTGACAGACAATTACCCGGCATTTCATCACAGCCAAACAGATTTTTTTTCTAGAGCTCACTGTCTATCTTTTGATAGCAATGACTACTGCCTACAACATCGTCTCTCAAATCTTTAATATTTTATTGTTATTGCTTTGAGTTCTTGCTCTCTTTCCTCTCCCAGGGTTAAGATGATTTAAATGTAATACTGCACAATACGATGCATCTTGCGTCTTTGCTGCTCCAAATCTTTCTCTGTATTTGCTTCTTTACAGTACATTACTCAAGAACTATTCTGTTGACTGCTTTATATAAACATTGGAATAAATCATGCTATTAATGAGTATTTTTAAAGGTCAGGGTTCTTTTGTAAATGCAACTCAGCAACTCTCCCAGTTGCTTCTTTGCTGCAGATGATGATGATGTTTAATTTAAATGTAGTATTTATAGTTTTGTGCAATATCTAACAACAACCCCAGAGCTTCCCCCTCCTCCAAACTCTTCGGCTGGACTCTCAGCTTCACTAGATGGAGCACTGCACTGTTTGGCAGACAGCCCAAGTGCCAGAGGGCATCTTTCCCCCTCAGTGGGAAGGTCTCCCTTTTTGGATAGTCTGGGCCTGTAGTAAATCCCTCCCCAGCGTGCCTGGTGCTCGGGGCAGCCCTGCGCTCTGCAGCTGCTGCCTGTGATGGCACCACTGGCAGATCCTCCCTGTCTGAGCCACCAACTTGCCACGGCTCAGGGGCTTCTCTGCTGGCCACATGTGGGACTGGGACCAGCTTTAGAGACCGCTGCCCCAAGCTGAGGAGCCTGTGTAAGCAGGGCCACGGCTGTGAGGAAAGGAGACTGTGCTCTCCCAGTAGCTGATACAGGTGAAGATTTTTAGAGACCCTCTAGTTCAAACTTAATAGCAGAGGATACTTGGCCTGGGATCTGCTGTAACGAAGGCCAGGGATGTTTCGCGCTCAGTGAGAAAGTCTTCAGTCACCCCACCCTTCTAAGGACTTTTAGGCGATTTTATAATGGTCATCTGATATTCAGTTTTGATTCTTTTCAAACTGCTCAAATGCTCTATTTTAAATCACAAGATCTTCCCTTGCAGAGCTTCTCCAGCTTCAGAGAAATGATGTACCACACCATTTTAAAAGGCAACATCTTCTTCGGCAGGGTACAGAAAATACTCTTCCTGGAGAAGCTGTGGATGCCCCATCCCTGAAAGTGTTCAAGGCCAGGTTGGATGGGGCCCTGAGCAACGTGGTCTGGTGGAAGGTGTCCATGATGGAGGGGTTAGAATGAGATGATCTTTAAGGCCCTTTTCAACCCAAACCATTGTATGATTCTACATCTGAGCATCCAGTCAAAGCTAAAATGGTCTCAGGAGCTGATGATATTTTCCGTTCCTAGGAGAGCCCGGAGAGTCCCAAGCTCTGTGGTTTGATTTCATGGTGTTCTCTATACAGAGCCATCTCCTTCTCAGCTTTTTAACCTTTTGATATGCTAAATCCCTGTCACTTATACTGCATTGCTTAGCTGTGAATGCAGTTTGGGAAGAGACTGTATAGCCCTGGTAGGTGTTGCACATGGCCAGGTGGGCTTCATAACCTAAAAAGTTGTGTGTTGAAACAGACAAATACTTTAGTCTACTCCTTTATACTTTTTCAGGCTAAAATTTATCCCTGGCCATCTTAGACCTATGTTTCTGTCCTGGTGATTATTTCCTCACTTTCTGGCATAAGTGCTAGAGAACAAGCATATCTACCCTAAAAGGGCCCTTCTTCTCCTCGATAGCAACATCTCCATCCCTCTGTCTGTCCTTGTGCCCCATCTGCACCTGCATCCACTGAACTGCATCTTCAACACCACAATCAGAGCTGCACAAAACACGCCAGGCTTTGGAAGACAAATCTTACCGTAAGGCATAAAATGTAGAAGAGTGGAAAAATTAACCAAATCAGTCATAATTCAGGAGTAAAAATATGACTTTAATTAATCTATTTTCAAAACTTACACACACCTCTTGCTCTTGGCTAGACCTTAACAGCTGGCGAGAACTCAGACACTAGAAATGTTTCCTGCTCTTATTTACTCAACTAAAAATAGCTGTGAGTGTTAAACCACCCTAGCGCTTCAACCTAGCACTTTTGCATTCTGTACGTGTGCATATATAAATATATATACAATGGGTGCATATTTTATATATATTTATATGCACATATGTAAAATGCATACGAAAGACGTACATGACACACAAATGTGTGCTCACATGTATGCATACACACATACACACACACATAAACACATAAACAAACACACATAAGTGCTTTGTGGTGCTATTTTACACAAAGCAGAACACGCAACCAAGAGAAGCCACATAAAAAATTCAGGTGTTATGTGAAACTTCCTGCAAAACGAATGGCTTATCTGTATGGTGTTTGTTCACTCCAACTTCTGTAACTTTATAGAAGTTGAGCTGTCACTTACGCTATCTTACACTAAGGTGATTAATTCCTCTCCCCCCACCTGCAATTCCAAAGCAGCTTGGAAACAGCGCAGGTTCGTAATCATAAAGTATTGATGTCACAAGCATTTATTGCCAGGGTAATCAGAGGAGGAAAGGTTACTGTCTATGTATGTGCACATTCATATGTATGACTTCTGCCTATTCTTTGTGTCTCTCCCTTTGATTCCCCAACACATCAAAAGGCTTGTGGAGGACCCAGCTGAGCAGCCACCTGCGGCGGGGAGGCGCTCCAAGATAGTTTGCCATCTTCTCACAATGGCCCAGGGAAGGCAGGTGGTCTTCCCAGCTGGGCTCTCGGAAAAGGACTACCTAAAAGCGATTGTTTAAATTTCAGTGCTCCCCAGGAAAATGTTGAGCCCTTCCGTTAATGTGCCTGGGTTTGTTAACACGCTGTCCCAGGCTGGCAAGCGGTGCCAATCCTCTGTCATTTCATGCAGACTCAGTGCTCCTGTGTGCCTGCCAAGCACAAGGGGTGGCCAAGGGCAGTGGAGAGGGAACTGGATGCATCCCTCTGGTCTTGTGCAAGCCAAGCCTGTCCCTGGCTTAGAGCTGCCAAAGGAGCTGCTCTGGCCTACAGCCCTGGCAGACCATCTCAGCAGATTTCTGCCCCACTCCGCCTTCATTTGTCCCACGTTTCTGGTCTTCGAGACACACACTGCTGGAAACATCCTTGCCCCTTCTGATTAAAGCCATGCCTCTTTATCAAGCCACAACATGACAGATCCTTGAGCATAATGCGTCTCAGACTCATCTCATTTTGTAGATATCCTAGGTCAAATGAAGGCACAAAGATCTGGGGAGCGTGAGGATGCCAGGGAGAGCAAGGCAAACAGGAGGGCTTTGTTTCACCATGGTTAACATCAACTGGTGCAAATCACCCTTTCACGTATTGTGGTCCAATGCAGTTGGTGACCCCAGCCAGATGATGAATACACCCTTCTCTGACTCATCTTTATTCCTGAAGCCTCTTTTCCTCTAAACTGGTCTGTGGGCTGTCTGTGCAGTTGGGTCATTTCTACAAGGATCACTGCTGATCCTGGCAGCCTTCAAGTGGGAGTGTGACCGTACTCCAGAGTGAAAACAAACCTTGCCTTGATAAACACATAATCATGAAATAAACCAAACCAAACCAAACCAAACCAAACCAAACCAAACCAAACACAACTGTGTGAATCTGGGAACTGCTCTTCTTGGAACTGGCTTCAAAACAACTGATGATCAAATTCAGAAATTTTGTGACTGTAAGTTCTGAGAATGGAAAAATACCTTTAGTTTCAAGAAGCCCCGTTCTCTATAATGGCCTAAGGCAAAGGCTCCAGGAATCATAGGGAAGTGTTTATTGACTCTAATGAGAGGAAGGCAGAGGCACTGATGGCTGTAAGATAATATTTTTTTCATTTGACCCAATTAATTTAGACAAAGAAAAATATTTTTCTTTTCAGGAAGAAAATATGCGCATTATCTGACATGGCTGACTCTAAATGCTGAGCCACTGTGATCAAAACCCATGCCATTATTAGTGACATGAATAAAAAACAAGAGCATGAAGCAGACATAATTCTCAATGATTTCTGTATACCACCATAACAACTGATTCACGGAAAAAATCTAGCCAGACAGAGTTCGGAAATAGCAGAAATAAACAATTATTTCAAATCCTGTAGAAAAAAAAACGTTGTCACTCTTAATGAAAAATAGTAACATCTCTGGTTTTGGGGGCGGTAGGGGGTGGATGGGGGACATGACACACAACAGCCTCCAAAACTGCATCCTCACTATGAAAGAAGTCTATGGAATGCATAAGAGCAAGATGGAAACACTAACCCTACTATCTTCAGAGATGTTGTGCGGATTAATACAACACAAGGTGGTCCTTGAACCACTGCCCTGTACAACAGAACTCTCTTAAAGAGAATCCTTCATTCCAGTGGGCATCAGCCTCTCTTCATGCCCATCTAGATGAGCCTCTTCAGCAAAGTGAGTTTGCCTGAACTTCTGTCCTGAACGGGTGTGATACTACAACAGGGCTCTGGGAAAAAGATCTTTATAGTTCTCTTTCAACTGTGTTTTCCCAGCTGTCTCCACATAAGTGGGATCAAATGCCATTTGTAAAAGGGGAAAAAAGAGGGCAGAAGCCTATTTAGAAACACCTGAGCTCCTTAAAGTGCTGTGTCTGCGCCAACACCAACTCTGTCCTTTCTCAGTGACCCCGTACCATTTAAAGAGTTTTCACTATAGCCTTTTCAAATGTCACAACATGGCTCTAATTTCAGCTCTGATCACATGCTAGACTGAATTGCCATTAAAGGATGTGGTAAAATCAATCCCCACACCAAGCAGGTCCCAGTTAAAGATGGGAAGGGAACATCATCCATCGCAGCAGACACCCCACGGCCACCTTCCCCAGATGCATCTGCATCTGGAGCCCTCCACTGACAATGGATAGTTTTCAGGCATTTGCAGTGCACAAGGGTGGTGGTTTCCTGTTTTGGGATAGATGGGTGAAACCCCACTCTCACCTAAAGCAGCCTCGCATAAACCTTGCAAAGATCCCACAGAGCATCTCTTCCTTTAAGGCATCTTGAGACATTCACAGCGGTTCCTGATGGGAGAAGAGGAAAGGATGAAATGCTTGGAAGAACATGAAGCATTCATAATTAAGCAGGGCATTTACTAGCCATGACTAAAGTAACAGAGAAAATTAAAGTTGTCTCTTCAGAAAGTTCTTTGCAGTGCAATTTCCAACTGATCCATGCAGCAAAAATGTTTTTAGTATCAAGCTTTGAATACGGCCATAGTTTACTACCAATTTATTACCTGTTGTTGCATCTAAGGTTGCACAATACACAGAGAAGTCACTGTTTTACCACGCCAGGTGAGTGAGGAGGCATAAATCATCTGTGTTTTTGTCATGTATTGATAAGCCTCTTGCTCATCAGTATTTCTGTGCTATGCAAAATTAGACCATTTAGTCATATGTGCCCCTCTCATCTAGTGCTGATAAAAGGCCTGGCAGCAGTATAGACACAGCAAATCAAGAGTGTCTGTGTGAGGGCGGAGGAGGAGCAGGGACCATCAGCTCCATGATCTCACCCGTGCAGTGTCTGGAGTGAAATGGCACCCAGGGCACTCACCAGCCCTGGCACAGAGACACATCACAGCACCAGCCCCGAGTGGCCTCAGACGATGTCTCCTTAGGCACAGCCAGACTCTCCTCTCCACTCTACCTTGAGCCCAACTGGTACTTTTGCATGGCTGAGCATCACGAGCTTGTACTGCTTGCTTGAGGTTCAGGGACAAGCCTACAAGAGTAGAACCTTCCCCAGGCTTTGGCCACTCTTCCCTGGTGCAAACACAACCATCAAGAAGAGCCGGGGTGAGTGGCTGCCTCCAGTGACCAAGCTGAGCTCCCAGTCCAGTCAGGCTGCTGGGGAGTGATGATGGATGGAGGTGATGGGTCAGCAGCGCAGAGCCAGGGAGAGGCTTCATTCCCCAGAGCCACACCAGGTGTCCGCCTGACACCTGCACCTGAGGTGTCCATCCCACTTGGCACAAGTCCTTCGTGTTCCCTCAGAGCTTCGTTTGGGCCCTGTGTAGCACACGGGGAGCTGCAACCCCCTTCCAAACCCGCCATCTGGACTTGGTGGGAAGTGCATTTTCCTGTAGGACTTTGTACCATGTACATTTCTCACCAGGAACTAAAAGTAATTGCTATTTACAGAGCAGCCAAACTGCAGAGGGCTTTTACAAACAACCAAGGATGAAAACTCACCCACCCAAAGTGTTTATGGCTTTGGTAGGAGTACACAAACTGTCTGCTGAGGCTGGCTGAAATTTTCTAACAGGGAAGAACCAGTGTCCACTTACCAGGGCATGACATTTTTCTGTGCTTCAGGGCAATGGGTGCACCGTGGCACTCAGCCTGCAGGATCTTTCCCACAGCATCCTCCAGGGCTGCCTGAGTCTGCTCCACAAGCCCAAAAACTGCCCCACACCTGAACTATTTCTTTGGACTCTGCAGACAAGTTGTGGGGACAGGCATCTCAGCACCCCCAGGGCTACCTCCCCAGCCCCCACCTGCCAAGGCAGGTTTTTACAGAGCCTTTGAAAGTGGCTTTGGTAATAGTAGGCACAGCAACGATTAAGATTTCTCTCTCTGCACCTCCAGACTGTAAAGCCTAAATTGCATTGCATTCCCCCTTTTCTGCTCCTCTAAGAAGAATCCCAGCAATCACCAGCACAATGGTGATTTCTGTTTTCTGATGAGCCTGTGGAGGAAGCTAAACTGCAGAATGAATGGAAATTTAGCACCCAGGCAGAAGAGTTTCTCTGCTTTTTTTAATATTAAATGTATTTTGATTAATGTGAGTTGATCCGTCCCCCAACAGACAGGGGAGTGCTGAGCTGCACCAACGGAGCCAACAAGCAGCAGCTGCCTTCCTGTTATTTTCATCTCTCTAAAGCCTCCCACACCTCTTATGCAGACATGCATTTGGACTCTGCTTAATTCACGAGTATAAAAGGGCGGGGGAAATGGACTTCGACTGATGCTATAAATAGTTCACAGCCAGTTATGGGTGAAAATCAGAGAGAACAAATCTCCAGCCTCTGCATGTTAAGCGGACGTGGTTTATCAGGACAAGGAGAAGCAAACATTTGGAGTGAGGGGCGGCAGTAGAGAAGCTGGACCAGTGTGCTGACACTACACTGAAGAGGCAGAGGTGAATGTCTGGGGATGGAAGCCCTATCACGGGACCCTCACTTGGAGACATTACCAGAGCTAGGACAATACAGGTCAGCTAAGGGTGTATCCCAACAATTCACAGTGGCCCAGGCTTTGCCATCCAGCCTCACTCTGTGCAGCGCAGCAGGACCGTTCGTGAGGGCTGCCAGGCCCTACTCCCATGGGAAAAAACAGCTGCTGTCCCTGGGGGAAGAAGCTGGTGCAGTGTCTTGGAACAAAAATTTTGGAGTCTGAACACAACTCAGGACCTGACTGCTCAGAGGTGACAGCTTATCAGGGACTGTCATAGGAAATGATAGCTCATCAGTAACTTTTCCAGGGACATATCTCATGGCATCTAGCAAAGAATCATACACCTGGGAATTCTACAGGTGTAAAACCCCTTAGGAGCTGCCCCAACCTGTACACACAGAGCAGGAACTCACAGCAGCACCACTGCTCCCCTTCATTCACACATGCAATGAGACTGGCTGTGGAAGGACCATTGAAAACCTGAAGACAGAACCCAGTGAAACAGGCACCTCCATCAAGTGTTGCCGAAGATTATTGCCAAAACAAAGCCAACTTTCAGACTGAGTTTATGTTTGAAAACATGATTCTACCACGTGGCTTGCTCCAGTAAGAAACATAGCGAGTGATTAAGCTGCAGCTATAGCCAGGAACAGCAAGATTGGCTTGTTGAGTATGGACAATGCACAGCAAGGATTTTGACAGCACATTTCATTAAAAACCAAAATAAATCCTATTATTTTCTGAACACAGAGTAGAACAAATACATTCTGTGTTGTTTCTTTCTGGCCATTTCATAGCCATGGAGATCAACTTTCTGCCTGTATTTGAAATACAGACGGTCTAGGGCAGTTTTCAGAGTCCCAGAAATGTTGGTTGAGCACCACTGGTGCCAACACGCAGCAGTTCCACATCTCTGACTTCCATTAGACACTGGTCTAAACCGGACACCTAATCTACAGCTTCCTCCAGTAACCTCTTCCAGTGTGGAGAAATTTGTTCCTAATATCCATTCTGAACCTCTCACGCCACAATTTGTGAACATTATCCCAGCTCAGACGAGAGTCTGAGGAGCAGAATGCAAAGATCTAAATCCAACACAGCAGGTCTGACCATTTTTTCAAGACTGCTTTAAATTTCTTACATCTAAATTTTAGGTACCTAAGTAAGTAGTCAGATCACTTAAACACCTGGTGAGGTGTCCATAGTTGGAAAATAAGCAAAACTGAATATAGGAGACTAAATTTAGGTGCTTACCGCAAATGTATCAGTCACTACAAGCAGAATATGAAGTGCAGCCAGGGTCTTCATTTTCATCTGTTTCACATTGTTCAGTGTATCCATTCTGTTGATTTGCTTCATCAATCCCAAAATTCATATAGGTTTAACATCAGGACCTGGAGAATGCAGCTCTTCCATAGGAGCCTTTGGGATCCTCCTCCACTGACCAGTGGTACAGCTCAGTCAGCTCCACAGAGAGGGGCTGACCAGCAAAGAGGCACAGCTCCAGTGGCTCCTCTCTTGCAGACTTCCGTAGCATTTCCAGGCAAATATCATCCCAGAAGTGCAGTGAAGGAGAGGGCCACTTTGCACTCATTATTGATGCTGCAACTGTGATTATTGATGAGAGTAAATAGTAATATTAGGCTCAGAATAAGGACTTCCAGAGAAGACCCTCAACAAGCAATGAGCAGATAGGTCAAATTAGCTTAAAAGCTCGAAAGGCAGAGGTGTCCATGGGTAAGGGAAGCCCATTCAACCTAAACAACAGATGATGGATGAAAAGTGAATACTCATAAGTCAAAGGCCATCCTCTCTACATTGTTTTGCACCTCAGTTAGACGGAGATGCAGAAAGAAAAAAGTGTGGTCAAACTGCAATGAAAAGGAATGGATTGATTAGTTAGATTTGTTGTGATAATGGAGCTTGCAAATAGAGCTTGTCTCCCACTCTCTCATTTTCTTGCCTGGGACACTTATGGGACTGTGGGACAAGGACTGGATACCAATTGCATTAAACAAGATACTTCATATGCTGTTTGGAATTCACAGTGTTTGTGCAAACATAAGACTGATTAAAGGGAAAGACTGTGAGAAGCTGCTAACAGTTTACTTTAAACAAAAAATAGTTTTGCTTTCTGGTTCTTTCAAAGACTCAAGTAAATCTCCTCATCTAAGTCTATTGTAGCTCCAGTGATGGGGTTCTCTTATGGCATCAGCAAAAATCTACTAGATTTTCCTTGTCCCAAGAGACTGCATCACTCCCTGCTCTGCTGAAGGAATTTGGATCCAGGGCATGAATGCAGACAGCAGCACAAGCCCTCCTAAACACAGGCAGTGCAGGATGAGCTGTTCTGTTCTGTTCACAGGGAGCACCAGCCTCCAGTCTGGCCTGGACCTGCAGCACAGAAATGTCTTGGAAGAGCCTAAATGGTTTGGTTGCTACATACCTATTTGTGTAATGGAGCTGGTGAATAAGATGGTACCAGCAAATCTCGAGACAACTCACAGGGCAGTGGGGGCCATTTGTGGGCTGTGAGGAATGGGAAACAGCTCTGAGCTCAGGAAGGATCTGTTAGCAGTCCCCACAAAGTCAATAACTGGCAGCAGCTTCACTGCTGGGGCAGCAGAGCTGATACCAGCTCCTGCACATCCCACCTGAATCATCACATGCTGAAACACTGGGTAAGACACAACTCATCTTGAAGGTTAAAACGGAGGTGAGGAAAATTTTCCAACAAGCAGTTGTTTTCCTACTGTCACTGCTGGTGGTGCACACCCCATAATTAGATGACCTGAAATTTTGGCACTGAAGAATAGCCTGCTCTGACTTTCTGAATAGTAATTATAAGTCCCTTAGGACTGGCTTGGCTTTGTTGCTTCGCAGTCTGTGCCACTGCAACTCATTTGAAAACTACATTGCCTTAACGCACAAAGGAGAGCTGAACTGCATCTGCCCATGCAAAGTACATACATGACGTCTTGTGCTTTTGTTAGTAATATATTATCAGCAAAACTTCTCTGTTTCTTTCTTTCTCTCTCTCTTTCTTTCTCTCCTTCCTTCTCTCTCTCTCTCTACTCATTAAGGTCTGGGTGTTTTACAGAATCACAGAATAAGTTGGAAGGGACCCACAAGGATCATTGAGTCTGTCTTCTGGCTTTGCACAGGACCATCCCCAAGAGTCACACTGTGGGCCTGAGAGCTTTGTCCAAATGCTTCTTGATCTCTGTCAGGCTTGGTGCTGTGACCACGTTAACAGAAAGCCTGTTCAGTGCCTGACCACCCTCTGGGTGAAAAAGATTTTTTAAATATTTAACCTAAACCTCTCCTGACACAACTTCAGGCCATTCCCTTGGGTCCTGCCACCAGAGAGAAGAGATCAGTGCCTGTCCCTCCTCCTCCCCTCACGAGGAAGTTGCAGACTGCAGTGGGGTCTCCCCTCAGTCTCCTCCAGGCTAAACAGACCAAGTGACCTCAGCCACTCCTCATATGGCTTCCCCTCAAGGCCCTTCACCATCTTTGTTGCCCTCCTCTGGACACTCTCTAATAGTTTAATGCCTTTTTTATATTGTGGCACCCAAAACTGCCCCCAGCACTTGAAGTGAGGCCGACACAGTGCAGAGCAGAGTGGGACAATCCCCTCCCTTGCCTGGCTGGCGATGCTGTGCCTTATGCTCCCTAGGACATGGTTGGCCCTCCTGGCTGCCAGGGCGCCGCTGACTCGCATTCGATTTACCATCAACCAGGACCCCCAGGTCCCTTTCCACACTGCTGCTCTCCAGCCTCTCATCCCCCAGTCTGTCCATACATCCAGGGTTGCCCCATCCCAGGTGCAGAATCCGTCACTTTGCCTTGTTAAACTTCATACTGTTGGTGATGACCCCCATCTCTAATTTGTCGAGCTCTCTCTGCAGGGTCTCAAGGCAATTGACACCTCCTCCCAATTTCGTATCATCCCTAAACTTAGTATCCCTTCCAGTCCTGCATCCAAGTCATTCAAGAAGATGTTGAAAAGCACAGGACCTAAGATGGAGCCCTGTGGAACCCCACTAGTGACAGGTGCCAGTTTGATGTTATTTAGGTCCAAAGGTTTTCCTGTGCCGCAGCAGGGAGGCCCTTCCAGGATGTGAGACATTTTTGTGTCTGGAGGCCTCACCCCAGGTTGCACTGGGATCAGTTTTGAGGTTGAAAGCACAACCCTGCTGTCACCACCTGGTGACAGGAAAGTGTTTGGCTGGAGAGGAGCACACATTCTCTGGAGCTGGAAGCACATATGGTCCTGCAGTCCGCCAGTACAAGCCGTGTCTTAGTCACTGCTTTCCCAGTCACCTCCACTTATGCCAGTCCCTCAGGTGAAGAGCTGCCTTGGAAAAGCCTGCCCTCCACTTCCCTTTGCGTTTCTGTTGCTGTGGAGATGGTACATCCACATTCAATCCTTTCATGCAGGTTCCCTCGGTCTGACTTTGCAGCACAACATATAAAAACGTATATTTCTATATTCAGGATTTTTTTAAAAAGTGTGTCTTTGCACTGATATTATAAGAAATTATCAATTTTATCTACGAGGTAAATTTTAGTTAATTTTGACTATGGTTACTTACTGTGTGAACCTGGTGCTAGATTTTATGAGATCCAATTGCTAGCCTGTAAAATCCTCCAAGGCTGATCAGTTTAAGTTTGACTTTTGAATACTTGAACACACGAAGTGCAAAAATGGTCGGATCCTGCCCTGCTGTTTCCTATTTTAAACACAAAGTAAAACTGGACGAAGTAGAGTGGGGAAAAGGCAGCTGAGGACAAGCAGGTTACATTAATGTGAAATAAAATCTGTCTTCCTGCTCTGCATTGAAGCAGCCAAGGATCTTCTGCTTCTCACAGGAGGAAAAATGCTAAAATCCCATGTACAGAACAGAGCCAAGCACCACTGCTGTCACACCAAACCTGCACTGCCTGACAACAGCTGATCAGGGATTACTGACCTGGCTGACAGTTAGAATGAGGTACTGAAGAAAAAAAAAGAAGGAAAGGAAAGGAAAGGAAAGGAAAGGAAAGGAAAGGAAAGGAAAGGAAAGGAAAGGAAAGGAAAGGAAAGGAAAGGAAAGGA
>VZTF01002398.1:96527-132253 GCA_013397755.1 Cnemophilus loriae
AAGGAAAGGAAAGGAAGGGGAAGGGAAGGGGAAGGGAAGGGGAAGGGAAGGGGAAGGGAAGGGAAATGAAAAGAGAAAAGAAAAGAAAGAAAAGAAAAGAAAGAAAAGAAAAGAAAAAAGAAAAGAAAAAAAAGAAAAGAAAAGAGCACCAAAAAAAAGAACAAAAAGGAAAAACAATGAAAAAAAGGAAAAATTATTAAAACAAGGGAGAAAAAAGAAAAAGAAAAAAAAAAGAGAGCAGAAAGCTGAGCTGTTTTTAGGATATTATCACCTTTTAGGATTTTGTCTGTCAACAGCTTTCTGGAGATGTTAACATAACCTGTGCTGGATAAGAACTGCCAGGAAGGCACAGATGTGATCAGTGACAGAGCCTGTCAAGCACACGTTAAATTCCAAGTGAACCTCCTATGTTTCACTGTAGCTACTTTTGAGCACATAACAGATGCAGGATGAAGTCTTTTCTCTGTGCAACTCCTTCCACAAAACTTTCTTTTCCTCCACCAATTTGATGTATCTCACCTGATTTCTCTGCTTCTTGCTGGCTGTTGCACTAAGTTCACCGGCCACGATGCGCCCAACAGGTCACTGGCAGTAATTAAGTTTGTTATTAAATGACTGTCAGCCACTGCCACGGGGAGGCAAACAGAGACTGATGAAAGGAGAACAGAGAGGCAGAAGTCGATGGACTCCTTGGCACAGATCGTCCTTGCATTTCAGAATGTGAGGTCCGTACATCCTGCTGGCCCCTTACAAAATATTCTTGGTACCAAGAGTACACAGCAGTGGGCACAGCAGGCAGGGGATTACTTAAGACAGCTAAGGATGGGGCTTAAATTTAAATCCTGCCCTTAATCAGGGAATGAAAGCCTAGATGCAGGCAACCAGCAGGCATTTTCCTCAGGAAATAATTCAGTGCCTGGATTCCTCTTCTGAAGATTATGTGCCTGAATTTCTTATTTCAAGAGAGTTGCTTATCTTTTCAGCTGGGTTAAAGCAGGCTCACCAAGTGTGTGGGGCATCTTTATCTCCCCCATCTCCCTCCAACCTTGCTCTCCTGAGAGTTCACCTATGATTTTGTCAGGTTGCTTCCTCGGGTGATGCCCAAGCTGGATCCTTTCAAAGCAGTCCTTAGCTACAAACACTTCCTAAGTTTGCTACCCACATCCATCCTGGTTTTACAGCCTGTTCTCTTGTTCCCACCAACCTGCAGCACGAAGCTATGTCTCTCCTGTCAGAACTGCTTCTCTGCAAATTCCTCAGTGCCTCCTTCCTCAGTTGCTCATCTCCACACCATGCCCCCAGTGCCTGCAGTGCTGGGCTGCTCACACTCCTTACAAGCATCTTCCTCCTCACTCCCTTGTCGTTCCTCTCTCTCCATCAGTTTTTAGGTGTTGCTCTCGGTGCAGCACAGCTCTAACAATGTGCTCAGTCCTCAGCTGCCAGGTGTTTACTCTCTTCTCCTTCAAAGCCCTTTCAGAGCAGTCATTGCTTCTCCAGGACCTCACACACACTTGTCCTGGGTCAAGTTTCATTTAAAGTCCACAGTCTGTGGGATGAATCTCGCAGCATACTGACATCTCACAGACTTGTCCTCTCTGGAAGCTGCTACCAACTAGTATAAATTTAAATGCACATAAATAGCATTTGGAAAGGTAAGAGTCTGGTTTGAAAAATACTTTGTAAGTAAAGAACAGGGCACTAGTAATGCATAAGGTTTCTTATATGTGAATTAACAGACGAGATACTTTCACATTTATAAAACAGCAATTATTTTAACCTGATGATTAATAACTGAAATTGCTTTGTCAAAATCTCTCTGTGCTTGAAAACATGCAATTACTTTTAGCCATCCACAATAAAGCCCATTAAGTGATCAATAGAAGATGACCAGTTAAAGCACTGGCTTCAGATGACACCACCTGGTATTTCTGATACAGTCTGCATTTCAGACAAGAGCAAGCTTTGTGTTCACATCAAAGCACATACTTTGGGCATCAGTAAACATGGCAGATCTGACTGGGGGGAGGCACAATAGGGGAGAAGGCCAATGCTTTTGCTTATGTGTTTACACTGAAGTTTCAGGACTCCATTTGATTTTTTTTCAAAGAGTGCAGAGAACAGACTGTTTCGCCAACTGGAGCAGTTGCACTGAACTGTAAACAGGTGATGCTTGAAAGGCTGTCACTGAGTCTCCTGATCAGAAATAACAACCAGCAAGCACTGGAGGACAGGCACGTACACGCACACACAGTTTATACATTGTGGTGCTTGGGATGTTCAGCTGCTAACTCAGAGCTGGTAATAGTTCACAGCTCCAACAGCCACCGTGCAGGGCACTCAGCAAACTGTGCTTCCAAAAGGACTTCTTGGTTTTTCGGTAGTGTGAGAAGACAAAGCCTCCGCAGAACTCCTTCTGTGGTGTGTGTACGACGGGGGTGGGTGAGTGCCCTCAACGCAGCCCTTAACAGGCAGGATTCGGCAGCCACACCATCAAAGGGTCCAACAGCTTCAAATAACAAGGCTGGAAACGTTCTGTCTCTGGTGGCTGCTGTGCCTGCAGGATGATAGCCTTTGGGCTCACAGCCACAGCCGTATGGATCCAAGATTGCGCGACAAAGAGCCGAAGGACATTTCACGGCACCTTGCTCTGAGGGGGTGAAGTAGCAGGTTAGAAACCAACTGGTGATTTCACAGGAAAAAATTGATTTTCTCTTCAAGCGCCATACAGGGAAAGCATTTCTGTCTCAACTCGTGATTAAGGGAAATGAAATATGAGAGAAGCAAAATAAAATGCTTCTTTTCTATCAAGCTATTTCTCATATGCAGCTCTAAAATAAAGGAAATATTCCAATAAAGGAAAATTTCAAGCTAGCCTAAGGAAGAATGTGGTAACTCCAGAGAAAAATCTCCCATTGGAAAGAAGTAGTGCAATTTGAGAACAAACCAGCAGACAAAAATGCCTTTCTTGCTCGCTGCAGAGAAAGGAACTATGATTTTGAAATACGTACCATGTAGTAAATCTCTCATTGTCCCCGGCCAAATTTTTGTGCATATTTTGTGTGGTGCTGGGCAGATGTATACTAAGCAGGACTGAGGCACCAAAACCGTAATTTGTGCTGGAAGCTCACTACTGCATGGAGCAACAAAAGATTTCAGGCAGGATATGTTGGGAATTCGTGGAACATCACTTCAAGAGAGGCCACGAGCAGAAAAGACTCTGATTCAGCAATGTTGATCTTTCCTCTTGATCTTTTAGAAATAAAAAAAGAAACTTTTACAAATGACTCTTGCCTATGAATGATGAGTCATTCTGCTTTTCAGTAGAGCATCAGGTTGCCAAGGGACCCTCTTCAAGGTTTTATTTTGAGTGCCTGAAAAAACGCACATTTTTAAAGGTTTTCTACTACTTAGAAAGGAAGTAAGGAAGGAGATGAAATCAGATGAAAACTTGACTTAGCTGACTGTAAGACTGTGTCACCCAGGGAAATGTGAAGCAAATTATACAGCACTTGACTGATATGAAATTGGTTTAAGTCAATTTTTTGTTAACACCCCCCCCCTTGCAATCCTGCCCCTTCCAAAACTCCGAATCTGGATTTGTGCATAAGTTGACTTCAGTATGTATATCTTATGCCAGAAGATTTTACACAAAGGAATTCGAGAAGCAGCAGGAAGCACCACAGCACAGAGGGCCCAATCTCCAGCGTATACTCATTACATTACAGCAAAAAATTCAAGCCACTTGCTGTATTCACACTAAAAACTGCACTCATTTTCTCAGCTGACTTCCTCTTCTGGGTTCTATTGTAGTGTTCAAAGTTACTGCCATGAAAGTGAATGCTAATTTTATGCCCAAATGGAATTATTCCCAAGCAGTGATTTTCAATTCATGGGCAGTAGGTGCCACGTGGATCAAAAAGCAAGAACGCAGCTCAGGTCTTTGGTATTCCAACAGAAATGATGTATCAACCATGCATAAAGGTGGCACACCATATGTAATACCTTACTGGAACGAGGGAAAACTAGGACATTATCACGGACATTGACGCTGCTGGAAATCTTCACGCCCACTCCAGTGCCACATTCCCACTTAGCATCAACACACTTCTGTGAAACGAGGGGAGAGATGCAAGGAAGATGCACT
Source organism: Cnemophilus loriae (assembly GCA_013397755.1). Classification (NCBI taxonomy): domain Eukaryota; kingdom Metazoa; phylum Chordata; class Aves; order Passeriformes; family Corvidae; genus Cnemophilus; species Cnemophilus loriae. The sequence goes on from VZTF01002398.1 coordinate 100,672, forward strand.
GACAGAAGGGCAGGAGACTGGACCGGTGTGATGGTCTTCCCCAGTTCACATCCCACATGTTTCTGAGGGTACTTCATGAGGTAAAAGTCAGCAGGCTGCATTAATTTGGAGACTACCAGTCCTAAGGTACCCCCTTTCCTACCTGATACCACAACTTGGCTGTGCACATTCCTCAGGCAAAACTGCCATCTGTCTGTTTTGCTGCCACGCTCGAGGCACAGCAGAACTGTACCCACTGAAATGAATTCTTTTTCTGGTGTGACAACATTAAGGCTACATGTAATCAACTTAAATTCCTCCACCTGAAACTGCATGGTGTCTCCAAAACCAATAAACACCCAAGGCCAGGGTCAGCATCCCTGCATGTTCTTACAGCTGTTAAGTGCCATCAAGCGTGTTATATAAATAAATCATACTAAGCTATGCTACATGCTACGGTGTGCAACAGAGCAGGGCAATTTGCTGCAGGTGAGAGGTTCTCATTAAATGCAATTAATAAGCACTACCTGTGCACTGAAGGGCAGAGGAGCTAATTACTGGAAGATGCTGTGTACAAATAATGTTTACAGTTATGAAACCAAGGAATTCCCACATGAAATCTCAATGAGTGGGGGGAATGACATAAATCAGAAGAAAGATCCAAGCCAAGCCATAACTACAGACACAGCAATCCTAAAATTAATGAACCCCACCACTGTCCCCACTGTGGTTATTGGGCCCCTCTATTAGCCAGATTTTATGAAGCACCCTAGGACCGGGCCAGCAACTTCCTTTGAATAGTATTCACCTTGGCATTCCAGGGGAGCCCGTGCTGGAGCTCACAAGCAGGGGCTGGCACCAGGCTGCCAGTGGGAAGCCTCTGACTGGAGTTCGGGTTGTGCACATCAGCGCCCTCACAGTTTACATCCTAATCAGTTTTGTTTTAATCACAGAGTCTTCAAGGTTGGCAAAGGCCTCTAGGATCATCAAAGTCCTCCAGGACTTGTAGAATTCAGCAACGAAACAGTAAGCAGGGTGGAATTTTACACATAAGCTCTTGTCACCCCTTCAGTTTACTATAATAATGTTTGTTAAACGCTAACCGAGCAAACCACATTTTTCCACATGAAGTGAAAACAGCAAATGAAAATGTTTATCGGTCTCACATAATGACAGAGCAATGGCATTTGAAAGTATGGTATTTCAAGAGAAATAAACTCTCCTTGTTTATCATCAATGGCTGCAATTATGTTGTCAAGTGATACATAGGTGTTTTGATTTCCTCTTCCTGCTGTCTTTCTACCTTCAACTTATATTGTAAGCTTGACACTGTTTATTCACGTACTATTACAGAACCACTGAGAGGGGTTGTTATTGAAAAGTATTTATTTTTCAAAGCAGTCATGCCATGAAGCCACAGATACAGCTAAAGCTTAACCCTACATCCTCCTCCAAAGCAGCATGTTCGTGACGTTAAAAACACCCCACTAAACCAGACAAACAGAACAGCATAAGGAAAAGGTTAATGAGCTCCTGGACATGCAAACCCCAGCTCAGTGCCTCGCCCACAGCACAAGGGCACGGAATTAACTCCTAGAGTGAGTCCAGAAGAAAACCACAAAGGTGATCAGATGCTGGAGCACCTCTCCTACGAAGAAAGGCTGAGAAAGCTGGGGTTGTTCAGCCTGGAGAGAAGTCTCAGGGGAGACCTCATAGCAGCCTTCACAAGTTATGGCACTGGTAGCAGAGCTTGCCAGCGATTACTTCCTCGGGCAGCAGAACAGACCCCAGCACTGGGTAGGATTTGTCCTGCAGGATTCAGACTCCTGGTAACATGTTCAGTTCCTTCTTCTTTAATAACTACAGGTAATATGGAATAAGAGCTTATTTTTGTTGCTGTTGTTACTCGCCTGAGCAAATGTTGCCTGATGGCTCTAACCTGTCATTACTCAGACACAGCAACAAAACACACAGATACATCTACTTGCAACAGAGCCCTTGGTTTGCCTTTTCAGAAAAATTAACACATCCTTTTGCATGAAAAACTGTTGGCTCATCTGAGACACGAGGACTTGATATTTGCCTAATTTTGTCTTTTATTTGAAGCTTAAAAGCACATCTCGATTAGCTACAACCTTTGACCACATTGAAGAATAAATATTCAGCTCCAACACCTTTGATAATGTTTAAAAATAGTTCATTAAACACCCTTAGCCTTTTCTAAGAACAAACTTGTAGGTGGGCTTAAAGCATTTGGTGTCATTACACTTATGAAGAATTTTGCTCCTTGAAATAAATTCAGCCTGGCTTTCTCCTGCTCAAAATCCCCTCATTACTCAGAAGAGCAGAAAACAGAGATGGGGGCCGTAAGGAAAATTAAAACAAAACACCATAAGCCTTCCAATGCCTGATGGAAGAATGGGTCTAATGGATGTTTATGTTCTAATCTGTGTTGCACTACTCTGAGCTCCCATCAGCAGATCTTACCCATCTCACTCTGCATCTGTTCTACAGAAAATACTTCGGGACATCAGTCTGCAGTTGAGCTATGACAGCTTGTCTTTGATGTTCAAGCACTCTTGATAAAGATGGAAAAGGTTTCACCTGCACATCTCAGTAAAAATGGGACCTGAGTAAGTAGCACCTCAAAAAATAATACAGCTCACACCCAGCACGCATTTCAAAAGCAAAACTGCAGAGATTATTCTGACAGAATATTGGCTTCAACAGAAACTTTAAAACTGAACAAATGGAAGGCAACATTAACTACAGCATTCCCTGAATGACTGCAGTCATTCCCTGGAGCAACATAATCAGATCACTGGAATTTCACTTTTTATGCCAGAAAGGGAAAAGTTCTCTTACCAAAGAAACAGGAATTGAAGTACTTTGTTGATTTTCCCTACGCTGAAATATTATCTGATACAGAGTTCACCTTAATGTACTTCCACAAACCTGTGGCTTCCTTTGAGTTCACACCTTGTGATGAAGCTGCAAAAGTGAGCAGACAGCACTGCCAGGGCATTAATGGTAACAGTGTATGCAAATTCTTGAACTACTGCAGGGCTTGTAAGTGCTCAGATGGCACTGACAATTATGCAGGTAACTTCTGTACGCGAGAGGAATTACAGAATCCAAAAGATCAAACTTATAAACAGTAAATCATGCAAAATGAAAAGCAGAAGGGGCATAATAATCCCAGCTACTATTGAAAGGTGGGGTAGAAGAGAAAAATGAGCACCATCATAAAGACAAACCCCTCACATCTGGCCTCTTCTTTGAAATAGCTCTCCTGTAACAGCGTAAGAATCCAATACAGAGACCATGGTAGATGCACAGAGACTTCTCCAGAGAGCATTCAAGGGACCCTCTGTGAAGTTCAGAACAAGCTGTTAGCACAGGCGACGAACAGGTGGCCCCTGCAGTCTCAGTGCTGCTTTGCTACTGAACGTTTCCCACCCGAACACCCCCTCACCCTACACATGGCCACCATCACCCTCCCTCTAGAAAATCTGTTGGGTATCTGCTACATTAAACTCAATACAACACAGAGGCAAAAGGAGGAAAAGAGCTCTGGTGAAAAGAAGGAAGCAAAACAAGCTCATTCTGCAAAACAATGCTCATTCATTTTCTTGCTTTATTTTGGATTACTCTTCATGGATCCCCCCCACCTCAGATGCCAAGGCAGATTTGGAACCTTTTTCTGATTGATCAGAGTTGCCCAGTATACTTTACATGAAAGAGAAACAGAGTTTGCTCACGTTCAGAAAATGAACTGCAACCATCTTCAAAACAACAGTTTTTCAGGATTGTGTAGGTTTTCACAGCCTGAGGCAGAGGACAAAAGGTCACTAAAGACACACAGTTTGGTGTGCTTCACAACCTGTCCCTCAGACTCACCTGTTGCTTTAAGTACAGGTTTGAGACTGACAGTGGGAAATATGATCACCTGGCCAAAATGGCAATACCTGAAACGTTTAAGTCAGCTGGCCAGACTGCAATTCATGGGTTTACTTTTATACAACACTGCAATGTTCGTGAAAATAACAAAACTGTGTTTTCAAAGACGTGAGGAACATTATGCGAATGTGACAGATGGATCTGTGAACTGGAAAATCTCCTCATCAAAAAGGTCTTCTGGAAGTTCTTCATCTCCATCAGCAAAAAATGTAGGGAATGGAGGGTTTTTGTTGCAGTCCTTGTAAGTGGGCAATTTGCTATCTCTGACCTAAAAAGCAGGAAGGGGGAGAGTAGGGTTAATAAATCTTACAGAGGATTTTCAGACAGTGATACACTAGAATTTAAAGAACTCAGCTTGCATGCATAAGAAAAACCCAACAGCATTCACACTGCACTTGTTTAAAGAATTCCAGGTATAATCATCAGTTACTCTAACATCAACCCTAGCTATTGAATTTAACATTTTGTACTCATCCTTAAAGAGATTTTAAAAATCAGCAAAACTAAACAAAAAAAAAAATCCAAAGAGAATTTGTCATTACAATGAATCAAAACCTCCTCATATGAATTCATTGCTCAGTATTTTAAAATGTTATTAAAATAGAAGTAGAGCTTGTTTAAACATTGCTTATTTTCCACAATATGTTCCTGTACGACATTCCAAGTTATATTATGCAGTGTAATCACCTCTTCAACAAACAAGACATGCGTTTGTATGTGTGACACAAACTAATTATGGCACCTAATTTTGCGAAGATATGTGCATGTGCAGTATTCAATCCCTCTGGCTATTGCAGAGCTGTTCAGTGACTGCAGAGTTGAACATCTAAAACTCTCCACTCAGGAATCAGTACCTAAGTTTGTCAAACACGAGCCTTTAAGACAGTTCGCTTGCAAGAACTGTGCTGCCACAGAGAAATTCCTTTACTGACCTCTCTACATGTGGAAAGATTCAAAATCTAGCCCCTGAAACTCCAATCTCTGAAGAAAATTAGTAGCTAGAATTATCAGCAAAAAGCAGTTTGTCTGCGGTAGCAGATAGTAGGCTGGTATCTCTGAATAAAAAAAAGAGCTACAAATTCTTAAATTTGATTTAAAATAAAATTCTTCTTTTCTATATTATTACGTATGATCTTCCTCCTGAGCTGTAATAATCCCTTTCAGGCACTATACTCACGTGGATTTAAAAAAAAAAGTGCAAATAGATTAGAAAAAAAATTTAGTACAGAGAAGATCAGCTCTTCCTCTTAGTGTTTGGTGGGTTTTTAAAGAACAGGACACTTGCTCTTACTTGGTTGGACAAAGACCTCATGTAGGACAATTCTGATTTATGCCAAAAATGAAATAAAACAGTTTTATGCCCACTGAATGCTCTGTTCTGACAGCGTTATATTTACCAAATTCTTATCTACTATTACTTGAACCTTTCCCAAAGTCCATGAGGATTCCGGCAGATGGCATGTACAGTAAATCTGACATTCCAATACTTTTCCAAAGGCAGGCTTGATAAACAAAGAAAAGCTTTTGCTAAGAATGAGGGGATGAAGGGCTCAACATGTTGCACTGGTTAGGATGGCTAAATAGCTTTTCAAGCTGATCATTCCTCTTCTACAGAAGTGTTCTGTACAGACCCGTGAACTGCCAGACCTGCAGTTCCCAGTTTACACTGTGCATCTGCATGGAATGAACTAGGCTGAGGGCCAAGTCCACAGACCTTTGCTGCAACAGTTCCAGCAGCAGTGAGTTCAGAAGAAAGAGTCAGACAGCTTCAACAATGCCACCTGAAGGATGGCATCCTCAGAGATGTCATCCCTCCCTTTCAATACGCTGTGGCTGTTTCTTTTACTATATGAAAAGGCATTTTAATCGCTTCACTGGTTATCTGTTGTTTTCCTTGCTAATTTCTCCTTTATTCTCTAATCCTATTACATGCCGTAAGCTTTCTCTGTCAATAGCAAAACCCCCCATGGTCCCTACATGAGTTAGTATTAGGAAGATTAGAATAAATGATTTTATTTATGACAACTTACTCATTTCATGTATAACTTATTTAAATGTTTTCCATGCCTAGTTTTTGTTATTTTTTATTATTTTCATCATGAAATAGTACGTGCTGTTACATATAGGCTGTGTCATTGCAGGCAGCTCTGGACACCCGGAAAATGAAAGGAATTGAAATGTTTGTTTTCCTCCTATCTTTTTCCATTTCTTCTTACAACAGTTTCTTATGACAGGATTTAGCAGTAAGACATCTGCTCTTAACTGAAGGTAAATCCAACAGTCTAATCTTAGTCCTGCATCAGTTTACTTAAATAAACTTAAGATTTCTGTGCAGATTTAACATTGTATGAATTACATATTAATGCCAAGGGGCATTTTGGAGATAGTCTCTCTGGTGTGATATGGAGAATTCTTAAAATAGTTTTAAGATTCTCATGAAACATCTCTAACAGAGCATTGTTGCTCTCAGAGGAGTACAATACTGTTTCATTTTGCCCCTTCCAAACTCCTCAGAAGCTTGACAGATCCCAGAAGCACAGGCCACATGTGATGTTACAACAGTTTTCTTCTGATACGCTCTTTCTTTTGATTGGTATAATTGATGCAGTATTTCTTTTGACTGGTGAAACTACTCCTTTTTCTACATCCATTGCTTTCAGATGCAATTTAAAGCAAAAAAGCACTATCTTAGAGCATCACTACCAAACTAAATGAAACTCTTTCTCTTTGAAATTAAAAAAAGTTAGATATTATTATATTACCAGGTATTATCATCATCATCATTCCTATTTAAAGGAAGAGCTCAAGTTCATTTTACACCTGAAAGTATAGACTAGCAACTAAAACATGGTATGATTCATCTGTCTTCTCAAGAGGATTATTTAATTACTCCCTCTACATTTATGAAGGGCCCAGCATACCAAAGGTTTCCTGTATCTTCTACCTCAGATTCCCGAACAACAATTTCACAGCAGTATAAATGGGTTCACTGGTGTGCAGCAGCGGGAGCTACACTTGTCTGTATAAGCATGTACACAGAAAAGAAGTGCAGGTGACGCAGCACAGCTCTTCCTGTTCTCCTAGCAACCTTCTGAGAACAACCCTAATAAAGGAGTAAGTTTTCATGCTGTGTTACTAAAATCCAGTGAATTTGGCTCTCACCCACAGAAGGAATCAAGCTCATAGTCCGAACTGTTATTGCAATCCATAAAACCATTTGCTGTATAACTTATGTCACAAATGCTTGGCTTACTCAACTGCTGTATTAACAGCACAATATATTACAGCAGACTATACTACAGATAGATGGTATATACAGATGATAGTATATACACCACAGTGTATTCTCTGGCAGGTCATTTTATTAAGAAAAATACTGGAGAAAGCTGAAATTTGAGCTGGTTGGAATTTTGTCACTAAATCTTTAGAACAGTCATAAAGGGTTTTGCAGACAATTAATAAACTGCGCATACGTATGTCCCCTATATTGACGGCATAATGGGTAGTCTAAACAAATAAAAACTCAGAAATCTATCACCACAAGAGGTTTAATATGGTCTTAAACAAGCGTTAAAAACTGATGTTTAAGTCACAACTCACATCTGTAGTTTAACAGGGCTTCAGGCTGTGTTAGCAACCACAACAAAGAATTCAAGCTATTTGCTAAACAGAAAAATGTGTTTAAATATAGAAAATTATTAGAAATAAGCTCCCCGGGTGTCATACATCACCTAACTCAGCTTCTCTGCTATTTTTGAAGCTAGACATAAAAATTGAATCCGAGAATTATATCCATTTCTGACCAGCCTTATTTTGTCTTAAAAAATAACCCAAACCCCAACAAAAAAACCCCAAACCTCCACACAGCTCTATCAATGAGGCCCAAGGCACAGCACAGAGAACATGAAAGAACTGAAGGCATCACACTATTCCTGCATGTCCTCAACTTCAGCAGAGCACCCAACTCAGGCATCAACAGCCAGAAACACAGCACAGTAATACTGGGAAGTGTGATATAAAATAAGTAGGATGCAAATCACTACAGACTTCTCTTAAAAAAAGAGAAAAAAGAACCAAACAAAAATAAGCAGTCTCAAGACTTAAGTTACTAGCTCAAGTGGAGCATCACACTAAAGCAACTTGTATACTTCAATTTAACTCAGGGCTAGCACACAAACAGGCCAGTTCAGTATCTGACGTGCTAAGCAACTCCTAGTGGCTACAAGATTTGTCAAAATTTCTGCTTGCACTACAACTGACACACTCAAAGGGATCAACATTGAATGTCCTAAGAAAATCAGGTGCCTTAAAATTAGGACACGTATAAAACACTATCAAAGATAAATTATAAAATCCTGAATGATAACATACCATTTTACAGTATCCCCTCCACTAAAAGGCATCTACTTAAAAAGGGAGTTAAGTCTTGTGCATCTCTCTTGAATGACAAAAGCGAGAACTTTTTGGTAATAAAATGGGAGAGCAATCCAGAGCCATAACCTTTCGAAAGAGAAAGCTATTACAGATGCTAACTACAGGCCCTGTGCTCTCAGAAGATACCCCAGAAAGAAACAGGTGTTTCCTGAGGTAGGCTATCTTAACAGGCCCAACACACAAACTTACAAATGCTTACTCTGCAATGTCACTCTTGTAACTGAAGAACTCTGTGCATTCCAGCATACTGCTGAAGTTTCTTAATTTTATGAGACCTTGCAATTGAGAAAGAAATCCATGCTAAAGTAAGCCTTTTTCATTAGTTTTCCAGCTGGCTAGGAACATTACTGATGTCAGTTATTTACCTGCATACTTCAGTGTGCAATATCAAATGAAAGCTGATTCTAATTAAAACCAGAAATCCATCAATCCTAGTATTCTGCAATTTTATTCTGCTGAAAACAAAACTTGAAAAATGTAAGTGCTTCATCTCTGTCTGAATACACTGCTGATGCGCAAAGTTTCCAAAAATACAACATACAGAATAAATATATGCTTTAAAGGTGCACTGGGGTTTTAATGGTTACCAAGCAACACAGAGTGGGTACTGAACACAAATGCCTTTCTCTTGGAGGCACACAAAGAGCAAAGTGTTGTGCAATATTTCACTCTGGAGCTCCAAGACAGATGGATTCAAATTCCCCAGACATTAGTCCCACTTAATTACAGCCAGGTATTTAGTGGAATGAACAGTAATTACGACAGCTAATATCCCATAATTCCTCTCCCCAACTACAGATCCAAACAAATATACAACAATATATTGAAAGTCAATGTCTATAGGCAAACAAAAAAACATCCTGGAAGAAAGGCATAAGGCAAGCTAAAAACACCACAGATGAGTACAGCAAGATTAAATGGAGAAAAAAACCCCCCAGAAATTAGAGAACCAATTTGTATTGCTTTGCCTGATTTTATAATTATAGCTTTTTCTACTCTTCAGAGATATATTTGAAAAAATAAGGGAAAAAATGAATGTAATGTAATTCATGTGGCTTACACAAGGAAAAAAACACAGAATGCATCCACCAGCTCAAGGAACTGGAATGAACTGCTGCTTACTACATACTGCCTTCAATCTCCAAATAAGAGTGGAAGCAATTTTTGGAAACCTATTTCTTAATAGCAATAATACCTACTGCTCTGTCTTTATCTCAAACAGTGTTATTTGTTATTAAATGTCATGAAAGTCTGAGTCTGGACCACTTTGGTCAAGATCTTTCATATACTCTATTATCTTAAGCAAGGAGCTCTAAGGGAAGAAAAGCCTTATTCTTCCCACATTCTTCTCCAAGCAGAGTGTGCAGTGTCTGATCAGCAAGAAAAGAATGATTTGCTTGAATGAGATCTTCATGGTGTACATAAGAACGTGCGGTTTTAACACACACAGCTTTGTTTTTAAAAACAATCTATATTACAGGTGTGTAATAAATGTTCGTTTTCATAACTCACTTAAAATCAGAAACTAAAAAAAAATTAGTTTATTGAGTCTAGTTAGAATAAAAATCATAATCTGGGAGAAACAGGTACTGTATTCAGTCTCAGTGGCTTCCTAAGGTGATGTATCCTTACAGATACAACATGTTAGGTATGTACCTGCATTTGCCACCCAGTATGGATTTTAACAGCATGACTAGGATAACAAGATGCACAATCTTTTCCAACAATTAACTCTTGCTTAAGAGAACTATTAAGATCAAAGAATACAGTCTGGGCATCAAACATTTCTCATTTTTTCTGCTACATTATGCTGCTTGTATACATACATTATAATTTAAAACTAACATCCTAAAATAAATTCCCACTTAATTAAATTTCAGACTGACACAGAGCAACCAGGTTCATGCCTCAGGATTAGAAAAAAATACTTTAAACACAGTTGAAGAAAAGGTCATTCAGTCCAATATACAGATGAAAAGCCAGCCAAACCACACTCTTAATTCTATGTAATTGAAGTCATGCCCCGTAATTTTGCAGAAGTTGTACTGAAAACTACTTTTCCTGGACATCTCTTAACTAATTTTCACTATCTTGGAAGAGAAACACGTAATCTCTTCTCCAGGCTTGGGCTGGACATTACAATAAAAACAGTTTAGAGATACCTCGCTCAGGAAAAAAGGCCTTATTTGCAGTGAGAGAAACTTCATTTTTCTATAGGTAAAACACCTATCTGAAAGCAAGGTCGCTGTACGTAAGGCCCAGTAGCTGTAGAGTTCTGCTCCACAAGTACGAGACAAAAACTGGATGTCCACAGTAAAACAGGAGAAGATAATGAACTATTTGAAAACATCTGAACTTGATGAACTCTTCAACTTTTCAAGTCCTGAGCCATTTGAATCCCTACAATACTTCCGAGGATTTAAAACTATCTGTCAGATATACAGGTACGTGTATATCAAAATCTTTATAGTCCTTCATAGCAAAGACATTTGGTATCCTGCAGTCTATTCAGTCAGAAAGGAAAGAACTTCCACCAAGTAAGTGATGCTTGCAGATGTGTAGAGTATACCTAATTAGAAAGAAAAATCTACTTTGAAAACAACCTTTAAAAAGCACTTTTCTTGCTTTGATGTGAATTATTTACATTGCAAAAACACTTATTAGACTCTTCATTGTTTCAAGACTGACTATGGAAAGCTGAAACAATCTCCATAAAATTTGAAATTAATTCTGTAGACTGCCAGAGAAAATAACACTGGCACATTTATACTGGTTCCAAAGGGAACTCAGATCTGTATTGGGAAGTCCAGCTGTCTCTTCCCGTACCTCAACTGCTTCTTGGAAAGGTAACTGCTACTGGGTATAGGAATGCTTTAAATAACGTCTAAAGCAGGACTTGCTGTATATCTCTGTTCATGAATACAACTCTTAAATAACATTCTGGAAATCTCACCACCATGTTGCAGGCTCATGTTAGTGTTCACAGGGGATGGACATAGCCTGGAGACACTTACCACAGGGTTTCAGCAACTGTGCTGTTGTATCATAAGGTAGATGGGTGCAAATCTAAGAAAAAGCCATTTAGAGTGCCCACTGCCGTTACTGATCACCCTCGTTCACAGAACTGATTCCACTGCCCTTTAATTCAACAGTACAAGATTTCTCAGAAGAATTGAAAATTGCATCCTACCAGTGTTTTTCCATTTGTAAATTGAGCTGTAGAGAGCTTAGGGAGTCACTAATATCAGTATTGAAACTAGCAAACATACCTTCACCAGACAATTGGTGTGACCTGGAACAGACCCATTTACATAAATAATGTCATGTTTTGTATTGATCCTCCACACCTAGGAGACAGAAAAAAAAAAAAAAATCAGACATTGAGCCCTGTTTAGAGACCATTCCCAGTTTTACAAACAGTAGTCTAGCAAAGGCCAAACTAAGTAATTGGCTGTCATCTTCTGGGGAAGAAAAATGTTCTGCACAGGCCTAAACTTGCCACAAAAATCACTCATATGCCACTCTGAGTGCAAAGCTTCCTTATGCAAGAGGCTGCAAAGTTTCAAAGGGCTGGTGATCAGGCTGTATTTGGTAAAGCAGCTCTTTGTTCAGTGTAACACCAACCAAAGCTTCCACCTCTCTTTTCCCTCTAACAGCAACATGTTGAAAAACATGAAAAATTGAAAAACATCACAGGTGACAAAATAAAACAAATGTCCTCATGAAAATGTTTCTGTGACCATATGTTAATTTCTTAACCCAATGAGGTGCTCAACTGAACACCTTCAACACATCTTTTGCTACAAAAAATTAGTTGTCGTTAACAGAGAACAACAGCAGCACTTTTTTGCAAACTAGAGGTCAATATGCTTTTTGTGCAAACTGCAGAGGTTGCCTTTCAAGACAGAGTAGCTTTAATAGCTCAGGAGCTGCTGTAGCTATGCACAAATCAGAATCTGGACAGAAACTATAACCCCCTTTTTGCATATGAAAGTGAAAGGCCATCATCAAGCTAGAGCTTCAAACAACTCAGATTTGGGTTCGGTATGAACAAGTGGAATAGGCATGAAGACATTAACTGAAGTCACCAAAAGCCTGATTGTTTTCCCTCTTCAAAGGCAGAAGTCAGGGAAAAGTGAAAAACACATCAGATGTGGAAGTATCATCCGAAATCCCAGTTCCCAGGATACCGTGAATACAAAGGATGTTCAGATAAGTTATTTGTAACCCACAAGTAAACAGGAGAACACATTCACTGCTCTGGTCTTTCCAGCTTGCTTACTTCAAGAAGCTGCTGTCTGGATTCTGGCAGAGATGACAGACAGGACACCTTTGCTTGGCAATGCCACCACCTTATACACACACCGGTATACTCAGAACTCACCTTTAATCCGAAAGATGTCCTGTAGATGTTACCCATTTTACCAGCCATTTTCTTTCCACGATAAACTTTGGCAGCTTTCTACACAAAAACAAGGCCAAAACCACCATGTTAACTGCAAGAGGTACACTTACAAAGTCAAGAGGAGCACCAGGGAAAATATGCTAATATTTCCAAGGTTGAAAATATATAATATCAAAAAAATCTAACCCTGATAAGCATTTTAAATACCTCCTGCCTGTGGTTAAGTTTTACTCTACCTTTGTGCTGAAATACTTGACCTCAATCACAAAATTTACATATATATATATATATATATACACACACACATATATGTACAGACACATTGTAGCTTCTCTCCTCCCCTAATCCATGAGTTTTTACACTGATGTGAATCAGATCTTTAAACATATGTATTTTTGAGAATGGAATTTTTAATTCCATTCCCTTCTATTCCTTAGTTTTGGTATCCCATTTTTGATTGGCTGGGTATAAACTGGACAACAAAGGTGGGGAAAAAAAGGCAGGAATAAGTGCAATAATTTTCAATTCTACACTGTTATCAAGGGATTTGTACCCTGCACCTCTCTGTTATTCATTAATACTGTTTTTTGGGTTTTAATTCTTGTGAAAATCATGATTTCAGGAAATCAGCTGCAATGCAGTTCTAGGGAGATTACAAAAATGTCTGAGATAGTCAACACTAGATGGTTAAATACTATAAAGGCATTGTTTTTCCCCTATTGCATCCTTTCACCTTGCTTCCTTCCCATCATATCTACTTCCAATACTATTTTTCATTCTATATACTTTGTGAAATTACATCCAGCATTACTGCTTAGGAAATTCTAATTTAAAGAAAAGTAAAGAGGGCTTAGTTTGTAATGATGAATACCATCTGCTAAAATAGTGTTTGCTGCTCAAATATTTACATTCTTCAGTGAAAACAAGTGCCAGGTGTAGAATTCTTTTTCCAGCAGAAAATGAGGACTATAAATCAGTAATGCATGCTCTTACAATCTCAGTTACTCAAACTTCATTGACTGTTGCCTTTTTGCTTTTACTGTTCTCTTGAGCATTATTAATCCTTTTTGGTATTTTAATTTCTCTAAGAAATTTACAGACAGTTCACGTTCAGTACTATGACTCAGCTGATCTTAACCAGTTTGCAAAAAATTCCTCTTAGTTCAGTCTAAATATTGTACAGCCTTTATAAGACAATGTCTAAAATTAACCTGCTCAAAGAGCTTTTATACTAATATTATTTATAGTTTGAAATGTAAAAATATGTCTCTGTACTCTGCTTAAAAATGCATAGAAGCTTACACACTTTTGGGAATAATTCCCTGCTAAATTATGGGGATCAGTTCATTAAGCAGCTACACATGCCAGGCAAGGTGATAAAAGGAACCAGGGTTCCAAAGAACAGTACAATATCTGCAGTATAAAATAACAGGCAAATCCTTACCAATCTATAAATGCTGTGATAAAAGCTTCTTAGAACTCTCTTTGAAGTACTAAGACTATTCCAGTCACTATATTACAAAATATGCCAATTTGCTCAGTTAAAATATGTGCATTTACCAGCAATACAGAATATTCACAAGTCGAGGCCTAAGAGAACAGCATTGTACATTATACAGGTTTCTGAACTTCCTTTGCTGCTGGGATTCCCTGCTAGCACAGAGTAAATGTAGCAGCTAGCTATTGCACATTTGTTCAGTTTTAGTAAGCTGTTCTAAAAACACTGAATGTTTTAATGGGAAATGAGAATCCTCACATTGGTAGATATTGCTCCAGGTCGTCTGTGAGTTTTTGTCTGGCCATGGCTTGCAGGCTGACCTTTAAATCCCCACCTTTTCACGACACCTTGAAATCCTTTACCAATTCTGAAAACAAAAATAAGAAACAAACCTGGGTTAGTCAGACATAAGGTTTCTAGTAATAACCAATAATTTCAGTCAGGCTCATGATTTTTTTACCTTTAACAACGCTCAGCTTAGGGAAGAATATACTTTAATAAAATCCATATTTTATACCAGAAACATATTTTAGCACAATGGTTAAAGATTGCTTTACAGAATAGGAAGCACTAGGAGAGAGTCAAATAGGTAAGAAGATTAACATAAAATGCTCCTTGCTGTGACTGTCCTCAATAAAAGTTACCATAATGAACCTGTCACCAAGTGAGCACCAGAACAAACAAAGAAAAACCCAGTCAAAACCCCAAATAATACCATATACCACAACTTAATGCCAGGCCTAAGCATCAAGAGAGGAAAGAGATGGCTACTTAAAAGGAACATTTCTTTTCCATACTACAACAAACTCATCTCTTGAGAACAGCTTTGTGTATAGTGACAACATGTAATTCCCTGAATCCGTACTCATCTAATGAATGAGGTTTAGAACAGAATAACAAATAAAATATATTTTCAGAGTCCATGTCCTTAATCTTTCAGCTGCATGACAGCATTACTGGCTTTGGAATTCTCTACTTACTGCAGGAACAGACTCAACAGTAAAAATCACATGATCACTGCACATAGGAAAAGCCGAATATAGTGTGTGTTTAAACTGGCATTGTCTGTGTCCAAAAGGAGAAGTCTGACCCCAGTGTTTATGGCTGCACTGATTATCAAATTTAACCTGAAATTAGCTCAGTTGGTCAGAACATGGTGCTACTAATGCCATGGTTGTGGGCTCCATCCCTTAAGGGCATTTCACTCAAAGAGTTGGACCCTATGATTCTTGTGGCTCCCTTCCAACTCAGAATATCCTGTGATTCTATGATTTAGCAAGAGGATTCTTTTCCTCTGATTTACAGAAATCCTTTCTCTGCTAATGCACTTCACATTAAAAATAAAAATCCATATGCACTTTGCATCTAAAATAAAGCTGGGTATGAGCATGCCTAGGGCACGCTCTATGCCAGAACTGCACTTGGCTGACTCCCTGCTCAGCGCTGCCATGAAAAACTAGAGAACATACAAACACAGAAAACACCAACATTCACGGAAACTAGATTCTTTCCTCTTCCCACCTGAGTAACCCTCCTCTAACTGCTGTCCTGGTTGCCTTGAACACATCAAACCACAGTCAAAAATAGCCATAAAGAAAAGACTCTAAAGCTACAGAACTGTAAGGGAACAAGAGCTGTGCAACTACGGTGTCTGTCTCCTGGTCTTCCCCTTCCCTGCTCAGAACGTAGGGGTCAATCCCAGTTAAATTTGGCAAAGAAACGTGTAATTGTTTGAATAAAAAAGTTACTCGTTAGAAGCTCCTGACTATTTTTTGCTCCTTACCTACAGCTAAGGAAAAGCTAAAACTGAGTGACATCTTCCTTTGACCTGCCAGAGGATAATGAAGGGGGTCGGGGCCTCGAGAGGAAGCTGAATGAAGGGACCTGCGGGAGGGAGGACCTGGGTTACCCGGGATCAGGAACACAAGACAGGAATCCAAAGGATGCAAGGCTTTGTAATACTACTTTCTGACAAAATCAGCTCATTTTAAAAGCCTGCAGTAGTAAACAGCAATAGTCGTAAAAAATGGTTTGAAAAATACACTTTAAGAGAGGCTCAAAACTCGCGTTTTTCTGTTTTCATATTGCTAGGGAGCAGTAACTATGAAATACATGCAGAAACTAAGCTATAGGAAAACTCACATCTGTTCTGCCAAAATGCTATTTTTTTCTTTTAAACTACCTATTACTGGCCATGTTTTCCAAGTAGACTGCTTCTGGCATCTCTAGCTGGAAGATGGACTTAGCAAAGTCTCTAAAACCAGCTGCAAGCGGGTTGTATAACAGCAGCTGTGCAGCCACCAGAGCGAGCAGATAAACTCTCTCTTTAAATGACAGGGCATGGTAAATTCTTTAGCTGCAGAAATGTCCTTGCAATTCAGAGAAAATCACACAACCACAGAAAGCTACCATTTCAAAAGTAAACACTACTGTCAACTTTAGTCAAGAAGAATAAATCTCTGATGTCATGAAACCACTTCAACATTTCATTCAGATTGCTCATTTTTTAAAGTGAACAATTTAGAATACCGTCAATTGTGCTTTAAAAAATAAAAACATAAATACTTAATACATGCAAGAGATGTATTTTGAAAAAAAGACTTTACTACATCAGATATTATAAGATACCTTCAAAAAGAAGTGATTATATCACAAGATAGAGTTGCTAGTGTTAAATGATTCATGCAGTGGAGAATGTTCAGTTGCTTCTTGGTCTTTCCATTTACACACATATTTTCTGTGAACAAAGACTCAGATTTTACAATACCAAAGCCTTAGGAAATTTATAGAAAGTGTGACCAGACTTAAAATAACCAGCACTCTGGTAAACCTGAAAGTTCTCTTGCATCTGTTGATCTGGAATATGAAAACAAATCTTCAGCCTCTGAAATATTCTGCCTAAAGTCAAGGAAAGATATCGCAATGCTGAAATTAAGACTATTTTATAATGTACAATGCTTTACTATCTATAAAGGCTTTTTCATCATATTTGTTCAAGAATGTTTCAGATTGGTTTCATTTTTTATTTGTAAAAATCACTCAATTACCTACAAGGACACTTTACCTTATGACTTTCTGACATTAATTTCCTATTCAGTATGACACAGCCAGCATGATTGAAATAATTAAATAAGAAGCAGCTGTAGGTTTTTTTCATTTTGGAGTTTTTGACTTTAAAAAAGAATAAACATGTGTAATGTTTTCTAAACATACGTCAAGAGGAAAAACAATTACGCCATGTATATTTCTTATTTGACTCATGCTCTATCTGAAATAAAGCTGGAACCAGAATAAGAACTACAAGATTACCTAGATTGAATGTAAAGTTTAAAATAAATTAAGGAACTACTAACATCTGGTTTATAATAAAATTTAGAACTGGTCAACTAGGCAGTTAGTAGCTCAGCCAATATACCTCAAGCATTCCAAAGAACAGTGTTTTTCCAGCCTAAGTTGATGTGTATAAGATTTGTTTTCAGAAAAGTGGTGGATTTCTCCACTACATGCAAAAAAAATATGATGAGTAAATTTTCCATGACTCAAAATTTATCTGTATTTCTAATGCAAAGATTTTACATTCTTCCAATTGTATGAAATGCAAAGTGCTTTTGAAACTAATATTTTTCTTACTTAAACAAGAAAGAGATCTTAAGACGCATGCTGTTCAAGACGTATTATGGGAAATCAGAGAAGGGTTTATACAGTGTATTGTACCGTTTTCTTAAACTTTTTTTATTCTGACAAAAATAATGAATATTATGTAAGATTATATTCTTGTTGATTTCTGAACAGACACCAGGTGTCAGCTATTAATACCACTCATTTAATTTCGATTTGTTTAATTGCCCCCTTTGCCCTTCTTAAAAATTACTAGGTGTGAATATATTTAGCAAGTATCACCAATAAAAGAAAAATAATTATTGAAACTCAACATAAGCCAGTTGAGATTTTCAAAAAGCACTAAGGTCTGTCAAAGCAGGATGTTAATCCAGTACTATATATTAACTTAACAGAATAAATAACTAAAATCCACTCAGAAAGAATCGAGTTATCTACAGTATCTGAAATATGATAACCAAGAACCTACACTGAAGTAGAATGTTTGACATCCTACTTCTCCTGTTAAGATATCATGCTAAGACATCTTCTACCTGTTGTCTTGCTTTCGATCAAGTGCTACACATTTTTGTTCTAACAGTAACATTAGACACCATATCTGAACACAAAACCCCACATGCATGAGACTTAAAAAGCTAGATTTGAAATGCAGAATGCCCCTGTTCTTCAACAGATGTAATTTAGTGACTTGGTTTACTTGGCTTCACTGAGTGAAGCATTAGCTGATTTCCAGAAAGGAATCACAGGCAGCAATGATGATATGAAAAACTAAGACACACAAGAGTTAAATAAAAGGAAAATAATCTTTCTGTAGAGTTAAAAATAGAGTTTAATTACAGTTGTTCTGGTCTCACCTGCAGGAAGGCAGGTGTTCAGGTCAACCACCTGATTTTGTACAAAATCTCATTTTCCAGGTTTGATACAAGTAAAATGCCAGTACCTAATGAGAGAACTTCCATTTAGACAGCTACTGGAATAAAGCACTCTAATTTAAGCAACAATTTATTTCGCTAGTAACTCTTCAAATTTGTTTAATTTAGAAGACCATGATTTAGATGCTGCAGGGGAAAAGTATTCCATCTACTTAGTCAAACAATTTTGGGCAAATGGAGAGCTCAGATTCAGGCTCAGATTACACTTAAACTATTTAATCTAATAGACTGTTTAATTTTTCTCCATCTCTTTTACAGGCTCCCTTCAGGTACCGGAAGGCTGCAATTAGGTCACCCTGAAGCCTTCTCTTCTCTCAGCTGAACAATCCCAATTCCCTTAGCCTTTCCTCACAGTGGAGGTGCTCCATCCCTAGAGGGGACCATGGAGTTGGATGCAGTACTCAAGGTGGGGTCACAGAGGTGCAGCCTGTGAGAGAAGTGTTTCCGGATAGTGCTATGCATTTTAGCTCAAAGCATAGTAGGGCTAAACTTCAGGTTAAGGATTGAGCTTTTCAATTGCTGAAAGTAAGTACTAAGGAAAATATCGCAGCACTATAGAAGACTGACAGCACGCAGACACACTGCCTACTGTCAGTGCTCTAAAAGCCACTCGTACCATGCCGAACAATTACAAGATTTCAAATAAAACCAAACTGCATACATAAATCTTTAACCGAACCCTCTCATTCCTGTGAAAGTGTTTTTCTTTACAGAGGTATAAATGAATCAAAACATTTCCAAAGACTTTGACAAAAACATTTGTAGGGAAGATTAAAAGAAGACAGTCATAAAAAATCCCCCTACATTTTGGTAACCAAATGAAGAGACTAACCCAAGACTTAGGAAATATAGTGCAAGTACTTCATTCAGGCTACGATAACTAAGAAAACTTTGCTTAAGTATAAGGAACATATTTTTTGTCTACATTTTGCCAGAAGGAAGCATACAAAAGGATATCTCGCTCATCTGAATAATTAACAGTTGGTAAAAGACTAAAATATCATTTATATTCCACTATTTTATCTCTCATTGAGGTAACATTAGTCTTCCTTCTTTCTTTGTTAAAGGAATAATTATAATTAATCATGCTATTATCAACAGCACTGCTATTTTCATCCACATGATTTTTAACATGGTACACTTCTGTGTTTCCTCCATTAAAGGAAAATTACTGTCAAACTTAAAAATGTAAAGTACATGTTCATGTAAATATATTTCTAAAAGCTTTACTTGACAGCACGTTTTCAGGAATTACTGTTTTTCAAGTCCATAATGGTTTGAACCATGAAGACCCAGGTCCGCCCTCCAGGTCCTTCTCCAGACTGGATGGGACTTTGCTGGATGAAATTGCATGGAATAAAGTAAAAGACCCAAAGAGAAACTGAAATGTAGTAAAATAACTTAAATCTTGCCCAAGAGCTAAGGGAACATGATAAATGAAGCATTCCAAAGAAATCGCAATTAAGAAGAAAGAAATTTTACAAGTAAAAATCAGAATGTGAGCCACAGAAAAAGGTCAAAAAATTTTGATATAAAAAGACTGGAATGATTAGAGAATCATATTGAGAGAAAACCCATCTCATCTTTCTCTTTAGTTAAAAGAATTTTTCCTTCACCTGTACAGAAGGATTACAAGAAATATGCTACCAAATCAGCGGTACAAACACACAGCTAATTTCTGAAATGGGATCATACAAATATCTGGAGAAAACATATTAGAAATACTGAATTACAATCTAGGATGGATTCACTGAACAGAACCAAGAACCCAGGCTGTTTTAGCTTGCCAGTATTTTCAAATACTAAAAGCAAGATACAAATCAATACCCTGTGGCTGTTTACCAATATCTTCTACATTGCTAAAATATCCCTTCTAAGCTCTTGAAAAACTCCTAGAAAAACAAAGCTCTTCTGCATTAACAAAGACTGACGCTTAATCTCCATTAAATGACTGTATTTCTAATGATCATGTGCTTTGTTTTGCAAACAAGCTATGGTCTTTTACAGGATGCTCACTGAATGCAGTTTAGAAGCAGAATGAATAATATGCCAGATCTAAGTATTGCATAAGAATGTCTGACATGGCAAAAATACTAATTCCAGTCAATTCCTTGAACCGCTTTTCTCAGCTGAGTGCCATCACGCATGTAGTGAGGTGTAGCTCTACCGGAACTGCATACTCAGCTCTGCTGATACAGCTGCTTTCCCCAAATACACAAAACTCTGTGAACGGTACTGGACATTTATAGGTATTACACATATGTGAGGCAATTGCAGCTGGGTACTATCTCCATCGCAGAGAAAAGAAAACATGTAATGGAAAATATTATCTTGGTATCACAACACTGAAATATGCAGACAGGAGATCTCTTGGTCAGGAGAAATCACAGATGTACTACAAGAGCCATGACTAGTCTTTGCCACAAGACCCCAGTTTGTCTTTTGAACACCCTCTAACACTTGAGCTCTAATATGGCATTCACAGTGGTCTGAGAGGAAATCACGCCTCCCACATTAAAGTAAAAGATCATTAGCCACTGCTGGCAAGGACAAGAGCGGGAATATGAGAGAAAAAAAAAAAGAGAATTTGACAGCTCTGTTGTACTGCTAAACGTATTCACTAACTTTTTGCTTTCCTTTCAGACCACATCTCTCTTCACATCTCTTCACCAAACCAAAATTATGCAGCCTTTTTGGGAACTGATGTCTTTCGGCCTTTATACCCCATTTTTACACGCCAGAGATGCTGCATTATAGATCTCTTTGCCCATGCTAATCACGTACTTGTGAGAGACAACACAGGCAGAACCACAGCCTTAGTAGTATTAGTTGTCTACCTGCCTTGTTCGAAATCAAGAGTAGCCTCATCAAGACCCAATGAGTGAATGGACATCAATTTCCTGTCACTACCCTTGCAATTGTATTTCAGCTGTTGTGAGCAATGGGTTCAAGCTGAAGTAGAGGGGAAAAAAACCAGCAAACAACTCAACCAGTCTCTTTGAGAGAGATATAACACACGTTAAATCCTCAGGAACCTACGTTTTTGCAGTAACATCCACAAACTGCCCGGGGCGGAAGTGAGCAGCATACAAAGGAGTACCTACAAAAGAAAAGGAGAGATCACGTTCAACTGAGTGATGAAATCCTTAAACCACTACCCAGTCATTATCCTCCAGGGTAGGTTACAGTCACAGGAAAGGAAGCTGAACTTGTTATTTACATCTTATTTGTCCTTCTTCATGAACCTCACTGACTGAAATGGATGCTTTGTGTTTACTATTTAAGCACATTTCTCAGGCCCTAACCGAATTTCAGATGAGCAGGAAGGAAGGGTCAAGGCTCTACTCGGATACGTTGCCCTTCATACACTGCCAAAGCCCAAAGTGCCTAATTAGCTAAGACTCACAATACACGTGCTTAGCAAGAAAACAGAATACGCTGCTCTTAGAACTACTAGCGTTTCACAAGGTGGAGGGTTTTTTTTAAAAAATAAATCAAAGCAAAAAACCAAACAAATCGCAAAAAAACACCCCTTACTATAAAAAATGGGGTTAAGAATGAAAAAAAAATTTTTTTTCTGCAATGCTTCCTCTATTAAGACACAGTGTTTCCAAACTAAAGACTGTGACAAAAGTACACCTTCATCCACTGGGGAATTGCCTACACACTAACCTTTAGCAGAAACAGTGCTACTGTAGGTCAGTGCCATCACTCACGTCACTGTAATTACAGTAATTCCTTAAGTACTTGCAGTACCAAAATATTAATTTGAGATTTGTTTTGTCTTCAGTGATTTTTTTTTATCCAAGTGCAATATTCTTTCATTAGCAGCTTAAAAAAAACTCCAACAAAGCAAAAATTGATAACTTAGTTCATTATAAATGAACTTTAATCTGAAGATCCATGTGGCTGCATATTTCAGTTTACAGTCTGTTATACATCCATTAAAAAAAAAATGAAATTTTAATTGCTTCATGTTTTTTCAATTGCTTTCATGTTTTCTCAAATCTGTATGAATGCAAACTGAAATGATGTAAACCTCTCATAAGTCTCATAAAAACCCTCGTATTATTTCATGTTACATTTACATAATCCACGCATTGGGATAAAATAACTGTGAACTGACACAAAATCAGGCACACAAAGGATGTTATGTATAAAATACACACACTGCAAAACCAGTTTATCAAAAACTTGCAATTGTGCTTTATCTCAAGCTATTGCTTCCATTTATCAGCCCAGACTTCCTCTTTACATTTATATTTAATTTTTATCAGTTACTGCGCTGTTTTAAAAAGGCCTTGCAAAAAGCTCCATTAATGGCACGGAAAGATGCAATACATCAGAATTTCCTACTCTACATAATTCTTTAGAAAATACCTGCAACTGTCAAAAACCACAAAATAAAAGCAACCTAAATACACTACCTAATAAAACCTCAGAAACTTAAAACTTTTCATTTGATCTCCAAACTTCTAATACTGATTTTTAGTGAGAATGTTGTAAACATGTTTTAGTGTGTTTTACTTTGCAAGGTGTCAGAAAAAGCAGCCATCATCCTACTTTTGAATGCAGCAAGAAGAAACAAAAAATCTGCTATTTCAGGGTCCTGAGAAACATTACCACAAAATTCTGTGTCCCTCTCATGAGGATAAATGCAGAACTTCCTGTAACTGTATCCATATTTATGCCCAATAAGTGAGTCAAGGTTACAGACATTTACTTCTTAACTCAATGTTCAGATTAGTAAATTTGGATTGGATTTCTTTTCTCACCGATGGAAACATAGTATCCAGGAAAAAGGAAAAATCCTACATCTCATCAACTAAAAAGTAAAACCCATTTACTACTTTTCCTTATGAAAAAAGTATGCTCGTGCTTAATGACAAAGAATTTAGCAATTTCCATAAAAAACAAAACTGAAATACACATCATAACTTCGTTTGCGTCTACAAGTGGCAGATGTTGAATGATTGTGCACATAATACTCAGTAGCTCAAAAAGATTACCTGGCTTAATTATGGCATCATCTGTTACATTAAATGTTGTAACTTTCTGCTTCCGTGGCACTCCAGCTTCTTTGAAAATTTCATGTGCAGACTCTGGTTTCTGTAACAAAAAGCAGCCATAAAAAAGAAGTCATCTTAAAACACCCAAGGATCAGCCCAGCACAGAAAATGATTACAGACCGTCAAAACCACTCAGAGAAACAGATACATCATACTAAAATTTCATCTTGAGGCTTGCATTTTATCTCTATATAAAATGTATTTAAAAACTAGTGTGTCTGCCTTTTATTTTCTGTCAAGTAGTTACCCTACAGCTACCTAATGTAAACAAGAGATATATGAAGATATCAACATCAGAAAAGTGAAACCAATCATTTAGAATGTAGATAAAAGATACTACTTTTTTATTCATGGCTTAAAAGGAGTTTTCTACTAATTCAGAAGTAGGTTCTCTTTTTCAAAGCTTCTGACGACTTAGTTCCACACCATGATAAATCTAATTTATTTAACTTAAAAAAACAGAGAAACAAATTCTCGTCTTGCAGAAACTTCGAGAAATGCTTAAATTTCCACAGAAGAAAATTTTGAGTCTCTGGGCAAAAAAAGAAAAATTAATAACAACAAGTTTATGATCCATGTGTTTTTAAGATATAGCAAGTACACTCAGTGTCAAACCACTGCTGACTTACTAAAGCAGGGATCTTCTTTTCAGATTAGTCTGACAAATTTAAAAGTACTTAAAATTATTCTCAGCTGTTTTAAACAAGACATCTCATGGAACAGCAGACCACTGAGTTGAAACCAAGCAACAGAAACAGTGATGCAGGAAAACTGTGGCCACAGGAAAAAAAAAGCGATGCAGCTGATTTTCCTTCAAATGAATTCTGGTAGAAAGCAATTTAAGCATCTAACAATACTGTCACACTTGGATAGTCTCATCTCTGAGGTCTGCTTCTCAAAACTTCTGTGCAGTTCCCTCTCTCTCAAAAACTATTTTGTGTATTTTAAGACCAACTAATGTGGACAACTTTAAAAATGTTACTTAGTGTATTTGAAAACAGTTTTGAAAATCTGCATGTTGCCCTTTCTTCTGTTTTCAAACGTTTGTTGAAAAGTGTTAGAAGAACAGAGAAAGTTTTATGAAGAATGAGGAAGCAAGATGATGAGGATCTCTGATTTAGGAAAAAACCAGAAATTTTAAGTTTATGAATCTGTCTTTGAGAGTGAAAAGTGTTTTTTGAGAGATTTGTTAACTTGAGGTCACAGCACAAAATACTTCAAATACCTTTAAAAAACCAGAATCAACTACATATAAAATCTCTCCTAAGACCACAAATACTTGAGGGATCATTGGAGCACCTCTATTAATCTGCAGAACCATATGTGAGAATGAAAAATAAAGATATGGCCTTTCTACTAAGTGCCTGTATATCAATTCCTTATTTCCAGCTATGTAAAACTGCTGCCTTAAGCTACAGCAAGGGGAGCACCATGCTCAGCACAGGCAGCTGGAAAGAGCTACCACAGCTGAAGAAGAGCATGGTGAAGTCAAAGGGTAAAATTCACTTACATCTCCAGAGTCCTACTCTAGGCTGTAGCCTTGCACTGTTCTACTGTAACAGCAGCACCTCCTCTTCAAACAGTCAAGGCAGAGAGATGTATTTTTACAAACAAAACACTGTAGTCTTTACAAACTCTTAAAAAGCAATATTGAAGAGGGGAACACTCAGTGAATTCTCAGATGCTCTTAATTTTTAAAAACACCAACAATATCTTCCAGTATTATAGGAAAATGATCGATACGCCCTCAGTTATAGGAAGCATATAAAATATTTTTGACAAAAGCAAGTTTGAGCACTGACAGAACTATACTTTTGAGCATAATTTTGCATTAAAAAATCATGAAAAATCTGTTCGCTTATAACAGAGTGACATACATCAACCTAAAAAGGAGAAATAAATCTTACTAAAAATGGAATATCCATTTAAAGCAATTTGACACTCCACAGAAATACAGGAAATTCTTTGTTAGTAAAATTACTGAAGGAATCTTTTGATTGAATTCATTAAAAATCAGTAGCTGTGAGGAATCTGAGGAAGACAGATGTTCCTATGAGGAATTAACAAAACAGAAATTGCTTATGCTAATATAAGTCAGTATCATTCACCTTTCTTTTAATTCTCACTTCTGAAACGTCAGAGAGAAAAGAAACACATAAAAAGGCTGATAAACATAGGAAAACAATGATCCAAACTTGCAGCTAAACCACAGAAACACATCACTTGTTAGTACCTGAACAAGTAAAACTGCTCAGAATCAGCATGCCAAATTCTTCCTCAGGAATTATCTAGTTTATACAATGATGATGTCAAAAATAATAATACAGAGCTCAGTATAATAATAATACACAGTTCAGTCTCAGGCCAGGACCTCACCAAAGATTGCTCAAAGGATATTTAATTAATTTCTTTAATAAAATGAGTCTAAGTTCAACCAATTTAATAGAAGCTAACTTGGGAAACGTTATGCCCAAAGAAAGTCTTTAACATTCTTTTAGTAGTCTTCTCACACTACTAAGAAGTCCTTGAGTTGACTTTTTAGGTAGTTCTGCTTTGAAGAAATTTTCTTAGTTCATAGGAGCTGTTTAAAAAGAAGTTTTCTTTATACCTCCTTGCTTCCAGCGTGTTTTTACTCTGACAACATACCAGACTACTGATTACATCATCTTCATGGAAAGATCAACTCTAAGGAGTCTAATAGGCAAAATACCACTTGAAAATTATTATTCCCATGACTCTTGCATGTCTTAGGCCAAAGTAACAGGAAAGAAAAAACACAGCTGTCATTTTTCCAGGAAAAATGTCACACCTGGAAAGTCGAAATGGACTAAAGTGACAGGATAGACACCTGAAAAGAACAAGCTGTCATAGTGAAACGTGGCATAAACCCACTGAATAAAAGAATGGTACCTTGAAGTATAAGCCTGCTCAAAATCAGTAGAATGTACTAAAAAAGCCAACAGATCTATCAAATGAAAAAGACATCCTTCTTCTCTCACTTCCACTAAAGCAGAAACAAGTACACAGATTAATTTTAAGGCCCTGGGACAACTATCTGCTTGAAAAGGGGAAATCTATATCCTCAAAAAGCCACAATCACGAACTGAGATAATCTGCTTAGTAGTCACAAGCCCTGGGATTTTTTTACTTGCCTAAATCAGACAAATGAGTGTCAGGACACTGCAAGAAGTGAAAAATCCTATTTTAGAGAAATAATGCATCACAGCAACTGCAATCCTGCGAGGGAACACTTTGTTCCTGCTTGATCTATAACTCATCCTGGGGAATGACAGCTCTGCTAGACAACCTCAGCCACTGAAGATATCTGCAAATTCCACATCAAGCAACTGGGATGTCTAAACAAGTGAGTGGCTTTGATATGGCTGTTGGTGAGTTACAATCATGAAGCTATCTTCTTGAAAATATAAGTCTTAAACTTACTTTATCAGCAGAACTATAGACAAATTAAACAGTATCAACAGACCTGGGTAAAAATCAGAACTACAGCAAAAAAGACAGTACAGAGGAGTAAGCTAGAGTACTAAGCCTTGTAAACAACTGAGGAAGCTGGGTAAGTTTACAACAGGCTCCTAAAGTGTGTATCTTGCAGTCCTTGTCCCAGCTGCATCTCCACAGACATGAAGAACGCACATTTCTACACTGCTAGTGGTCCTTCAAACCCTTTCACCAGCATGGGACACTGCACAACAAAGCAAATTCCTAAACCCACAGCTTCCCTGGAGAATCAAGAAGCAAAACTTTCAAAAAGTTCTTCTTGCTATTCTCTTAACCAAGAATTTACACTTGCATTAGGAAAAGGCAAAGGTGAATGTGACAAAAGACCAGTTCCAAAGCACGCCTGTCTGCCAGTTAATCTTTCAGAAAAGTCTACTTATGCTACTTTTGTACTGTAATCAAAACAGAAACAACAATTCCAATACCCAAAGAGGTTTACTTACAGAAAAAGGAGATACATTTTTGCCTCCAACAAGCAGCTTAGCTGTTTTTGCACCCGACTCTTCCTTTGAAACGTATCTTAAAACATGGCAATCTTGAACCTTGACAAAACAAAAAGTGTTCGTCTGAGTATAAAGCAGATGTGTATACTTTAAGACAACAAAACACCAGTCAGTCTCTGTTTTCAAAACAGAAGATACAGCCTAGAAGTAAGAGAGTGCGTTACTTTTTTACCATTGACATTGCTTTTCCACTGAACCGAGGGCTTATTTTAGAAAAAAAGTATTAGCAGAATGCAAACTAATTTCATAAATGCTCTAGAAATTGAGTACTTTTATAATCACGTTTTGCACACAAGATCTGCAAAACGCCTACTGTAAGCATGCAAAGCACACAGTAAGAGCCCACATTTTAGACTCCTGCTCCTTTGCCCTGTAAACCTGACGGCCTTCACAGCAGTGGCTCCTCATATGGCAGCAGCCAGTCAGCAAAAGGCTTAATCACAACAGCAGCTGCCAGAGAATATGAAGAAGCAGCTTCAGAGCTACAAAGGCTGAGAAACCAAGGTGAAACTAATCCCAATGTTCCTGCAGGTGGAAAAATAAAAGTGAAGTGGGATAGTTAACCCCAGCTTTGTTGCCTCACCTAGGTAACACTACTCACAGCTCTGCAGCATTTGAATAGCCGAGGCAGCAGGCAGAGCACTCCTAGAAAGTTCGGATATAAACAGACTGGGCATGGTGTACTACACAGGAGCGAAAGAAATCTTTACTTTCTTTCAGGATTTCCTACTCTGTACAAGTAGTAAGTTTCACTTTTGCTTGAAACAGCTGGTTTACAATCTGAATACAGTACAGGACATGAAATTCATTATGATTTATTTCACCTTAAGTAGTGTGACAGCATGTTTTTCTCCTGATTTGGTCCATATTGGCATCATTCCCAGTTTTACTGCAACAACACCAACTCTGATGGAATCTGTAGGTCAAAACAGAACACGGATGCAACTTCACACTTAATAATTAAAAGAGTTCATCGAATAATCTGCAAAGCCCCATTAACTCTGATCTTTCCTAAGGAGGTGAAGGAGAGAAAATATCACTAAGTCCCTGGGGGTTGGCTGGGGGTTTTTAATCCCACTAGCAGTAAAGTTCTATCTGTTTCAGTTGTGTTTGATAGAAAATGCAACTACTTTTGGTTTGGTTTTTTTTCAGAAATACAATGCCCATGTATTAGAGCCAAACTAACTATTGAAAAGTTTACTGTAGAAGGTTCCTCCCACCCCAGCCTTTATAAAGACAACCTGTCAAGTCTGCCAGAGAAATGACGTGGCCCTTTTGAAAGGTCAAAAACTTAATACTGTGTTCTAGTCCGTAAGAACTTGTATTCACAGACCAGAAGTGGGATGTATTATATACTACACTTTTTCTCCAGAATCCAGCAATATTAACAAGAACATTATCAAGTTCATATACTTTATAGTCTAAGGAGTTTTTTTTTATGAGTTCTCAGTTTATTATCTGGTCACTGTACAGAAGTGGGATGAGCCAAGTGCTGGACTAAAAACTAAACTTAAGAACTAAAAGTTTGTAAAAGGTTCTTAACACCTTGTAATATTTTAAATGCTTTCTAGAGAACTGACATATTACATTTACTTATCTACTAGGAGATGTATTGAATGATTGATGTGAAAGCCAAAAGCAGAACACTTCACAAGACACAATCCTGATGTTACTGAATGAAACAACAATAATTTCAGCATGAACTGGTATTTCAGAAGAGATACTTTCTCACCTGGTGTCCACTTATTCAGTGGCCATGGCTCATCTTTCAGAGGGCACAGCTTGCTGGCTGTCTGAGCTTTGTACTCCTCTGCAGTTATCTTCTTGAGGAACTCCACATTCTCTTCAGAAAGATGCTCATGCCACCACGTTGAACTGTTGATGTGTCTGACTACAAAGCCCAGCTGCCCCCTTTCCAGTAGTGGGAAAAGATTTTGAGTGTCTTATCAGTACAAAAAATGTCTCATGACACGTATGTTATATCTAATTTATAAAACACCTAATTATTTGTCATTTTCTCAAGCATCCTGAATTACACCAAAAGGAGCAAGCAACAACAAACTAACCCACCAACCACACCTTTTAAGATAAAAAAACCCCAGCTAGATCCATGAGCGAAGAGATAACAGTAGGTGCTGTTTACCTCAACTTTACCAAGACTATTCAACATAATGTCCTGTGGCATCCTTCTATCCAAAATGGGATGTTAAGGCATGGATGGGTGGGCTATCAGCCGACCAAAAACCTGACTGGATCACTGGGCTGAAGGAGTCACAGCTGGTGGTTTGGACTCTACTAGAAGGCCAGTTACAAGCAGAGTTCCTCAGGAGTCTGTTCAGAGACTTGTCCTGTTTAATATCTTTATCAGTGGCCTCTGAGAGCGGATGAGTGCACCCTTCTTAAAAGTTTGAAGGGAGCAGTAGATGATGCACAAGGGTGTCCCTCTGCCAGCCAGAGGAACAAGCCAACAAGGAACCCAGTGAAATTCATAAAGGAGAAATGCACAGTCCCATCCACAAGTGGCACAGAATAAATTGCGAGGAAGCTACTGACAAGACTGAGGCAGGCCATGTTTACTGAGGTGCACTCCAGGAGAATGAGAGAAGTGCTGTAAACTGAAAAGGGGGATTCAGATTTGACGTAAGGAAAAAAATGTTCAGCCTGAAGACAATCAAACACTGAGGTCTAGAGAGACTGTGCAGATTCAGTCCTTGAAGGCTTTCAAGGCCCAAAAACACAAACCCTGAGCAACCTGGACCTCAGGGCTGGCCACACTGTGAGAAAGAACTCAGATCTCAGCTTAGAACTTGGCTCCTCAGCTTCCTTCCAGCCCCAACAACTCTCTGATTCTACAAACACTGCTAAACAGCTCAGTGCCCTGCCATAAATTTTATGAGGCCTGAAAAAGGCTTGAATGCTCCCCAATCCTCTGCAACGTCAACAAAAGAGTATGTAATAATACAGGTAGTGAATGCACGTGGCCAGCAGGCAAAGGTAACCTAAAACACAGCAGGTCACGTCGCTCACTATGCTGCAAAAATGCTTTGGATGCGAACATGCCTGTCCGGCCGTAACTCCCACGCAGGCTGGGGCTATTTCCAAGGCTGGGGCTATTTCCAAGGCTGGAGAGCCCCAGCAGTAACCCCTGGCACCACCACCTCTTGCACGAGCAAAGCTTCCAGGCGCTGCCAGCAGGCCGCACGCAGAGGCCTCTCCAAAGGGCGGCGAGCAGAGACGGAGCCCAGGGGCAGGGAGAGGCCGCCGAGGGAAAAGGGGCACTGAGGTGCCCCTCACCTCCCAGTACCTGGAGGGAATTTACATGAAAGACGGGGCAAAACTACTCACAAGAACATGTAGTGACAGGACAAGGAGGAATGGCCTCAAACTCAAAGACAGTAGGCTTAGATTAGATATTAGGAAGAAATTCTTTGCTGTGAGGGTGGTGAGGCACAGGAACAGGTTGCCCAGAGAAGCTGTGGATGCCCCATCCCCAGCAGCGTTCAAGGCTAGGTTGGATGCAGCTCTGAGCAACCTGGTCTAGCTGAAGGCGTCCCTGCCCGCAGCAGGGGAGCTGGAACTAGATTATCTTCAAGGTCTCTTTCCAACCCACGCCATTCTACAATTCTATGACATGCGACAGGGGCCGAGCCACGCTCTGCTCCCCGCTC